>JAATHB010000509.1:0-130217 GCA_014822075.1 Fusarium buharicum | reverse complement strand
TTTCTGACCCGAGCCCAAGAAATCCCCCTCCCCCTCTTACTCTGACTAAACGCCCAATCCCAATCCGAATCTAATCCCCCCCTCGTCCTCCCCGTCCTGCTGCGGCGCCTCGCCTCGCCGCTACGCTCTCTGTGCCTGTGCTTCTGTACCTCTTTTGACCTTCCAGGTCCTACTCCTCAACCTTTTTCTCCCTCTTCGCTCCTCTTCCTCCTTTCCATATGAGTTCTATGAACTCCCGCTTCAAGAGCCTTGGCTTCGGAAAACGCAAGTCCGCTGCAAGCATACAGACCTCCGAAGGTCAGACACCGAGCCCAACCCCTCCTCCCGGCCAAATACCGCAGCCTCAACAGCAACATCAACACCACCACCAACAGCTCAACGCTCCTCCACTCGCTGCTTCGTCCTCGACGACGAGTCTTCCGATGAATCACCCGGGCCCCGGAAACCGTCCGCCTAGCTATACTGCCAACTTCCCTCCTGGCCAAGCTCCTCTCGGTCGCACCAGTCCTCTCACTCAACAACCTAACCGCACTCCTCCAACCCAAATGGTTGGCGGTCCTCCCCCGATCAACACCGGAGCCCCCATGGGCTACCCGCCCGGCATGGGCCCTATGGGCCAAGGTCCTCCTCCGATGGGAGGTCCTCCTGGCTTCGGACAGCAGCCTCCTCCACCTCAAGGATATCCTCCTCCTGGTCCTCCTCAGGGTAACCCTATGAACCAGCAGTTTCAGCGCCCAGGCCCAGGCCCCGCTGCCGAGGTTGAAGGTGCTAGCAGAAGCAAGGCTCAGCTGATTGTCGGCATTGATTTTGTAGGCATTTGAACAGTTACCAGTACAGCATACCATGCATGGCTAACAATCAATCACCAGGGTACTACGTTCTCGGGTGTCGCCTTCGCTTTTGCGACAAACAATGAGGCCAAGGAAGATATCATCACCGAGTGGCCAGGCGCTGGCTCTTACACCAAGCAAAAGGTGCGTAAACCTACAAGAAAAATGACAAGGCTTCAGCGACAAGTGTGAGCTAACGCATTTACTCGACAGATTCCAACCGTTCTTTACTACGATCAGTACCAAAAGGTGGTAGGATGGGGACCTGATATCGCTGACGCCCTCGCTCCCACTGGCTACCCCAAGCCTGGTGTGCAAAAGGTTGAGTGGTTCAAGCTGCAACTGATGCTCAGCGGCAACACATACATCGACCCCATCAACCTCCCTCCTCTGCCACCAGGAAAGTCCGAGATCGATGTCGCCGCCGACTACCTCTTTAAGCTTCGACAGGCCATGCGGTCGGCTCTGCAAAAGGCGTTGGGTGAAGTCTTTAACCGAGAAGAGCGCAACATCCGATACTATCTGACCGTCCCTGCTATCTGGAACGACGCTGGCAAGGCCGCCACTCGAGCTGCCGCCATTCAGGCTGGTTTCCTCCGAGACGAAAACGACAACCGTCTGACCCTTGTTTCGGAGCCCGAGGCCGCCGCTCTATTCTGTTCCAAGACTGGTCTTTTGGATCTCAAGGTGCACGACGCCGTCCTGATTGTGGATTGTGGTGGTGGTACCGTTGATTTGATTGCTTACGAGGTTGAGGAGGAGAACCCTTTTACTGTTGCCGAGTGTACGGCTGGTTCTGGTGACTCTTGTGGTTCAACAGCCCTGAACCGCAACTTCAGCAACATTCTCCGAACCAAGATCCGTAAGATGAAGCTGCCTGATGGCTCCAAGACTGCTGGCCGAGTCTACGCCAAGTGTATCATGGACTTTGAGAATCGAATCAAGGCTGATTTCCGAAATAACGGCCAGAAGTGGGCTGTCGACGTCGGTATCGAGGCTGAGTTCCCCGAGGCTGGCATTGAGGAAGGTTACATGACCTTTACCAACGAGGAGATTCTCCAGTGCTTCGAGCCCGTTGTCAACCGCATTCTCGAGCTTGTGAGGAACCAGATCATTGCCATCCAGGCTCAGAACCGCACCCTTCAGAACATCCTGGTCGTCGGTGGTTTCGGTGCCTCCGAGTACCTCTTCCAGCAGATCAAGCTCCACGTCCCTCCTCAGTTCCAGTCCAAGGTCGTCCGACCCATGGACTCAGTCGCTGCTATCGTCAAGGGTGCCGTCACTGCCGGTATCACTGAGCGAATCGTTACTCACCGTGTTGCCCGTCGACACTACCTTATGGCTACTCTCCAACCTTTCAAGGAGGGTTACCACCCCGAGGCCTACCGTGTACCCTCTCTCGACGGAAAGGACCGTTGCAAGTTCACCCGCCAGATCTTTGTCCAGAAGGGTCAAAAGGTCAAGAACGGTGAGCCTGTCAAGGTCTCCTTTTTCCGACAAGTTGCCCCTGGTGCTACTCTTATGTACGAGGATGTTTTGTACGCCTGCGATGACGACGTCTGCCCCGAATATACCAAGGATCCTCGTAAGTTAAAATGATATTCACAGTTTATAGCACAATACTGACAATTTACAGGCATCAAGGAAGTTGTCACTCTTACCTCGGATCTGTCCCGCAAAAACCTGGAGAAGGACTTTGAACGAATGGATACCCCTCAAGGCACATTTTACCGCGTTTACTTCGATATTTACCTGACCCTGGACGGCTCCGAATTCAGCGCCGAGCTTGTCTGCCAGGGCGAGGTCATGGGCCGCTGCCGTTCTCGCTTCAGGTAAACGACGCAGAATACTGGGATAGGAAACAAGAGTCGATAAGTTTAAGGTTCACTTTGAAACCGCATGATACCTAGGAAGACGCAGACCCGGGGTGGCGTCTACTCAGCGGGACGCTAGGAAACAGACAGCGAGGAATATTTAAGCCGCCTCGAGAGCACCTGATGAGGCCGTACAACATGTTGAGCGAAAGATGTTGGATTTAGTATTGAGAAATTAAAGAACGGGACGTGGTAGATAGACCAGTGTGTTTGAGCCTGGTGCTACGTTCCGGGTTAAAGAGGGGAAGAGTTCCATGCATGAACGACATGATGATTACTCGTATATAGACGCTGAATTCCAGTTGAATGAACTCAGTCCTACGGGAGCAACAGTTGCAGTGATCATATCTAGCTGAGCATCGCTCTGAGATACCGATTTAGAGATAAGGTTCAGACTTGTAGAGAGTAGGGGCACGGTGTTGTACATGCTATCTTGTCTGGAGCGCCACATGAACGTGGGCTGCCACTTTATAACCTTCTTTTGTGGCCTTTTATAGTGAACGCAATAACAGCGGCATAGGATTTGAGCAAGGAGAAAAGAGAAGAAGAAACTCTAAGAGCTTGTCCATAAATTCGTAAATCTTCTGAATAGAGATAACATGGTATCGAAGCAGCTACGACCAATGGTTGACTGTTGATGCTATGCAAATCTGGATGCATGTGCAGGAGCTTCAGGTAGGAAACAGATCAAGGAAGGCAATATTACAGAGAACAGATCAAAATGAACATCTCCCCCACAAATCCTTCCCTCCAAAGACGAGTGTTAGGAGAGGGCGCAAGCCATGCAGGACCGCCAGTGACTAGAGTCATTTCTGCCCGCAAAACAGGTTTTTAGCCCGCTTTAGAGATATCTTGGTCAATCAATATTCTTTCAACCTGCTAGAAAGGTGTCAGCATCCAGAAACTTGGAGACCTTACACGGTGATAACTAATCCGAAGTTATAGTATGGCGCTGGCATGACATCGAGTAAGCTTCGGTGATGCTACTGTGCCAGAGCCACTTATGACAGACGAGATACGGTCCTGACTGGAAGAAACTCTTAGCGGACAACAAGATACAGTAACAGGAGACAGTGCTATCCCATTTGAGATATCTAAGTTCCAAGGAGAGACGGATGTTGATGTTGATTATTAGGTATATGGCCCCCTACTTCTGAGGCACAGGAGGATAAAAAGGCCACACCGAACTGCCAGGAACGCCTAAGCTAGCTTTATTAAGCCTTGTACTTGGCTACTCACAAATCCTTTCGTGTGTGAGCTCTGTGGTTTATCCTCACGCCTCTACTCTGCCTTGGTGTCGCCAGCCAGCTGATGGATAAGCTCCTAGGTTACTTGAAAAGTAGCGGCGTCAAACTGGCCAGAGGATATCATATTAGAATTGAATTTCCAAGTCAACGGTATGGCCAACTGGAACAGGTTGTACGATTTTATTTCAGTCCCTAGTTGGCTCTTCAAAGTGAGATTTGATAGGATACTGGTAGAATACATATAAATATTAGAACCAGATGGTCACGCACTACAAGTAAGCTCAGAAAATTTCCAAACTAACCTTGAGAATATTACCTTTGTTGGATGTCGTCTTGTTGGCAAGGAACAAGCAGTAATAGGGCTGAAATAAACGCGGGTGGCGCCGCCGCTAGTCACTCTAGTTTCGATTCTCACCCCCACCCCCAGACGTTGAGACTGGGGAGATCATCGCCGGCTGGAGGCCCGGTCATCCTGTCGAGACAAGGAGAGGCGAAGTACTGACATGTATAAGATGGATGGAGAGCGTGAAATAAAAGTTGGAAAGGATAACCTGACGTTATATATATATGGCATTACTAAACTATTGAGTGAAGGTCCTCGTTCGTTTTATTATCTAAACCTGTACTGAACAGGCTCCCGAATTTGCTTGGCGATCTCCATCGCTTCTTCACGCCCCTCTCGTGAGAAAACGTTAAAGTATGCAAGAAACGTGTTGCGGCCCTTACTGGGATGTGGAATTTGTTGTCCGCGTTGCACAAGACAGCCGCACTGACTGACAAACTGTTCCAGATCCGGTCTCCGCGCAAATAGATCTTTGCAGATATCATCCGAGTCAAATATACCCTCACAAGAGGGTGAGAAGTCGGCAGGAATAAAGACCATGGCGCTTGTATATTGCGGCCCATTGACAAAGGGCTGCGCAAGAGCGCGAGCGCGAGTGCCGTCGCCCACAGCCAGAACCAGAGCTAAGCCCCAGTAATCGATTCCATAGGTGGACTCAATAATCTGGGAGCCTGTCATGCCCAGAGGACGCGGGTTGATTTCGATAAGCCACGCCTCGGGCTGACCAAGATTACCATCATCAGCTCGTAGGGAGAGTTCCATTGACCCATCATCCTTGGCCGTATACTTGACGGTCGAGTTTTCCACGCGCCCTTCTAAATGAAACACGCCACTGCGGAGGCCGAGGGACAACAGAATGTTTAAAAATGTGTCGCGCAGCAGTTTAATCTCAACGTCGGGTAGTTGAGAAGGATATACACTGCACAGCTCATGAAAGGTAGCTAACGAGCCAACCGTGGGCCCATTGATATCAGCCGACTTGGGCAAATCATCGCAAACCTCAAAGAAGAGAAGCTCCCCATCGTGCAGTACAAGGTTGACATCAACTTCGGGTCCGTCGCAGTAAGGTTCAATGACGAGTTCGTGTCCGTGTCGAGACGCAAAGATAGCGTTTATGGCCTGTTCGAGGGCGCTGCGTGATTCAACACGATAAACAGCTTCCGAGCTCCATCCTCCACAGGGTTTGGCAATCAAAGGATACGGTAAGTCGGGCTTTTGAGCTATTGAAGCAGCTTCGGAAGGGTTTGAAGCGTGATGGGCTTGATGACCGGCAAAGATGCTGGTCTGATACTTATTCGTAGCAATTCGAAATGATTCTGGTGGTGCTGTTGGCAGACCCAAGGCCATGGCGGCCTCGGCGACATAAGGCCAGTAGGTGTCTGCGCATGTCATGATACCGTCAACAGGCTTGCCATAGGTCTTTAGAGATGAGAGAATATGGTCTTTCATTTCAGGCCCAGGAGGATTGGTCAATTGAGTTGGGATGAAAGCCTTGCACATATCGGCGTACTCAGGGCGTCCAAGCCAGTGACCAGCCTCATCTAAGACGACCAATTTGATTCCTAATGCCGCTGCAGCAGTATAAAGACCCTTTCCGTCTCCGGGGTGGGAGCTATTTGCTTCCACGAGGACAAGCGTCATTTCGCGGGGCGTCTCTGGTATAATCCACGGAAACGAGAGTCGTTTACCCAGTTCTCGATCTAGTTCAAACGAGCTTGTCTGCAAATTGGCCTCAGGTGTCGAGCGCAGCAGTACGCCTGCCACAGACCCCGAGAATATTGTTTGCAGGGTGGTTTCTTTGCTCTCTAGAACCACGGTTGGGATAGTTGAGTTTTTGTAACTTTGCAGAGGACGAGCAAAAGATCTGACTTGCTCCACAGATGAACAGTCCCGGAGACGTAAGGGGATGATATCGGATCGTGCAATGTACCCATCTGAATACGGAATGATGAGTTTTATTAAGCGGCTTTGACCTTGTATTACCAGTGCTAGAAGAGCTTCCAGTAAGAAGTCGTATGCTTCTGGCGAACCAAGAGACTTGGGCTCAAGCGGCTCCGATTTTCCTCCGTTGATCAGGACAACGTGTACATCGTCACCAGTCGACTCTGAGCAATCGCTTAAGCTGGTAATAACTAAATCAACTGACTGCCATTGGTTTCGATCCTCATGTGAGATGTGCGAGAGGTCCCACGTATATTCGTTCAGGAGATCTGCTTCTGAGGTCAACAACTATCCTTTCTAAATATTTTGGAACGATACATGCTTACCTTGTTGGCTCCATATCTGAATAAGAGGGAATGTTGTCATGATCCACCGGTGACTTTGGTGTTGTAACTTTTGAGAATTGGTAGGGTTGGATTGCAAGATGAACAAGAGGGACAACGAATTATAGCATTTCAAAGGGCTCATCTTGAAGCGCCATACTGTAATGATTACATGGCTGGTGGCCGAAGCCGCATGCGTTGACTCATAATAGAGATCTATTTGTGTTGATTCGTTGGTAACAACCTACCTAGTCAGGCAGGTGCTTCATAAAGTCTCCGGCCTTCACAAAGTCGCCGACTTTACCTGACTTGGCGGGTGAGACTACAAATACTACGCATGAGTCAATCCGAGTAAATGGCACCATCGTAGAATTTGTGAGGCTGAAATTACTGATAGTTCTTTGAAACGGGAGGTTAACTTGAGTTGTATGCTCATAATGGACTTATCCTCCAGAGAATCTACTGTCCCCGAATTCCACCACCACAACAAACGAACAAACTAAACTAAGGCTTCAACGCGGCAATGAACGAAGCATAAGTAGTAATATCCCAGTGAATAGCTACTAGCTTATGGCAGCGAGTACTTAGATTATTGGTGGCATGTTGGCTCACACAGAGTCTATGTGCTCGTCCCTGGGCCTTCACATCTTCGGCACGGTCAAAACCATCATCTGATAGAAGCTTGCGCTTCTCTAAAAGTGTATTCTGACAACTTCCATGGCACAACTGGACTTTGCAGTTCTGTAACCCTTTCGTGAGTGGAAACATACGTCTATGCACTCAGGATGCATTCGTTTCGCCTCAAGTGAGTGTGCGTTTACAGCTGTGGTAGGTATTACTAAGATCCATTTATAAGTGCCGGTCCTAACTCCCTAATACTGTCCGCAACTCAGCTTCTACAGTAATGGCGATGCCTTCTTTTTCTCAGAAAGCCCCAAGGGTCTTAGTAGGCTCGTTCCAAATTCATCCCCAAGCTGCGAGGTGAAACACAGCCAAATCATGAGGCTGGGGTGCATCATTGGCAATCATGGCTTTATTTGACGATATGGATCGAGTGTCAAGAGCCACTCTTCAGGACGCCTTTGACCCTGATGCTAAGTCCGTGGTCACGATGTATGATGGCATTCCGCTTAAGAAGATCTGCTTCTACTGCAAGATGAGTTCGTGTATATCGTCCGGCCTTTCTCCTTAGAATTGACTCAATCAGCTCTGCCAAAGCGCCGCTTGCAAGCAGGAGCAGCATGTCGAGTTATGTCTTGCTACATAGATAAAAATTACCATGGACTCAAAGTCCGAGAGTGACCTGGGTGTTATAGGTCATTGTAAACTGATTCCAAGCACATACGACCAAAGCTCGNNATTAGTAGTTGGGTCGGTGACGACCAGCGAATACCCGGTGTTGTATGTCTGTCTTGTTTTTGATTTCCTTACATTTTGCCGATATTCGAAAATGCCTGATGTGGTAGACGGGTCTTGGGAAGCAGGATTACTTACACACACGGGGTACCTCGGCGAGGGAGGGAGGACGCTGGTTGATTTCCCAAATCAACGTCGATTTTTCTATATGTTGGATACTCATATGTCCATTGACTCAAAATATTGCCTCGTGTAAGGTAGACTAGAGTTACTTCAGGAGTTAGATATGTTATTTTACAGCTCAGAAACATCGTGAACTTTGAACTCTGCCTCGTGGGGTAACTTGACCCTGGTCGTGCTTCCCTGCTTTGACGTCATATTCACCTGCCATGTTAGCCAGAACAAGCCAAGGCACGACATGGCAGGAACTCTGAATAGTCAGTCATGGTTCCTTCCTTGAGAGTCACGGAGTGCCACGTTATTCTGCTGTTATTCAGTTGTTTACCTTCTCTTTCTTTCTCCCTCACATACCCTTCTCGTCGACTCATTCTTCTCTACTCTGCTCTAGACGGGTTCTTGAGCGTTTCTTCATTCTTTTGTTAAACCTTTAGTATTGCTTTCCTTTGGTACATCTTTGGACGATCAAACACCAAAAATAGCTGTTGCAACATCATATCTCTCTCCCTGGTCGTTTCAGATTTTCGCTTCCTCCTCTCATCGCCGCTCCTTACGATAGCCTAGCCCTACCTCGTCGCCCTCGGCCGGTCTACCCCTGCTCACTGGGCCAATAATCCATCATTCGTCTGGTCATTCCCAGTTGCCACACTTCAACCGCAGATCAATTGGACAAGGGTGATCAAGAAACTGTTTCTGGGCATCAAGTACACTGGTCCCAATTCGCAGCTTCACCGTCGCCTATACGTCACTTTCGTCCCTCGACCCTGTCTCTATCCTAACACCACCGTTCGTCTTATATCTACTTGTCGACTGCTGCTTGAATACTCACTTATACGCCATGACCACAACTTGTTAATATTCATTGCTTTTTGTTCATTTTGGATTTGAGGTCTCCTCATAAGACAACATTGATTGGATCTCGGTCCCAGTCACTCATATTCTACATCTTGTACTTCGGTCAAACTGTGTGCTGATTTGGGAAATGGTATCCTCATCGAGACGCAGAAGCGCTAGTAGCGTTTCAATCTGTCTTCTGTTGATACCTAGCCTTGCCGCTGGCTTTTCTCTGTACCCAGCCAAGGCAGAGAGCTCATCTGCTACCCAAAAGGACTTGGACAAAGAGCTTCCACGTTTTCCAGGTCGAATTAGATCTCCGAACCGAAGAGAGTCGGAAGACCCTGACAGACCAATCCCCTTGACCATCACCAACAAGTGTGACTCAACCATATGGCCCGGTATTGCGACACAGCATGGCAGAGGTCCAGGAACCGGAGGTTTCGAACTCTCTCAAGGAAAGAGTAAAGACCTTTGGGTCTCATCAGATTGGCAAGGTCGGGTTTGGGGTCGCACAAACTGTACTGTGAAGGACGATTCGTGCTCTTGCAAAACGGGAGACTGTTCTGGAAAGTTGGACTGCGAGTCCAGTGTAAGTGTTTTACCTAAATGAGTCTCATGAAAAAGATCCTAACCTGTTGTAGGGTTCCACACCAGCAACACTTGCCGAATTCACTTTGTCCGGTGGCTTACACGGAAAGCAAACATTTTACGACATCTCGCTAGTGGATGGTTACAATCTTCCGATGAGCCTCAGCTACATACCTTCAAAGAACACAACTTTCATCCCACCCAACCTCACCAATTGCGCCTGCATTGCATCGCCTAGTTGGATCTATGCGAGCGCTGAGACCGGAACTTACTACACGAACTCGACATTTCCAGTGCCGTTAGAAACCCGGGTCAGCAGTGACAACGCCCGCGACTGGTGTCCATGGAAGTACCTTGCTTTCCCCCCCACTAAGCCTGGGGACGGCATCTATCCATACCCAGATGATGATATTCAGCGGCCCGAGTTTTCCCCTTGCAATAGCGCGTGCGCCGCATACGGGACCGACAAGGATTGTTGTGTAGGAAAGTACCATGATCCGGATGTCTGCAAGCCATCTGACTACAGCAAGAGAGCCAAAATCATTTGCCCCGATGCCTATAGCTTTGCCTTTGACGATCAAAAGTCTACCTTCATCATTCCTACAGGTGGAGGTTGGGAAGTCATCATGTGCCCCAAGGGTCGTTCAACTAACATTCTGCGACAACTGGGAGATGAAATGAACGAGCTCGCTGAATCTGGCAGTCTAACAGACGGGACGCAAAAGAAACTCAAAGACGTCACCTATATCATAGCTGACAGGAGCCTCGGGAGTAATCTTTTGCCTACAGGACTCATGATGGCCTTGACAGTGTTGGTAACCACGCTTCGGCTACTGGCCTAAGTGTGTTCTTTGTTTTGTGTCAAAGACAGCTAAGAGTCATGCATATTTCCTTTGTTGAGAGTTCGGGCTGGTTCCTGTTCTCGATTGCATTCTTTTGGTACTCACACGCGGAAGATGCGTACACGACGATACGATAGACGACGAGGACATACCATTATCTCCCTGAATTAGAACGTTTATACCCTTTTTTCGATAACCCTGAAATGAAATACTTGTTCTTGTATCTTTGCGTAAGCTACCTAGGTTCTATCGCTCCGAGATTCATGCTGTAAATCCACCCATGTAATGGTCTGCTCCCCTTTATGCAGAGCAGCCTCTATATCCGAATCCATCATAAGCGCGATACCTCGCTTGTTTATTTACTTTGCTTCGCCTTTCGTCTCCTCTCCCATTCCGCACGCTCCTCATCATCGCTGCCGCTAAACTCTGCATCGTCATCACTCTCATCCGGAACATCCAGCACGGCGCCGCCGTGACCAGCACCAGCAGCCGAATTATCCACGTTGATAAAGTCTCCAGCATTTTGGTTGGCATACTCGTGCTTTTGAATGAGATCACGGAGTTCTGTGTTGGTGGGATCGACGAGCTGGTAGGGTGTTAGGCGGGCCTTGTTCTTGACGCGAGTGCTGGAGCCGGCCTCGAGCATCATCTCGACGAGGGCGTTGCCAAAGGGTCGCTGTGCGGGTGGTTCCGAGTTTATCCAGCGGATGGCGGTGTGGAGGGGCGTGTCGCCGTCTAGACGGGTTACAGGGTCGCATTCAAAGTCGGGTTGGTCGAGGAGGAGATCGATGATTTCGTCTAAGTGGGGGGTTAGCGAAATATGTCTATGGGAAACAGAGGGAGAGGGAGGGAGAGGGAGAGAGGCGCACAGTTTCCTTGGGAGGCGGCTTCGTGGTAAAGATGGTTGCCCATGACGGTCGTGGTCTCGTTGAGGAGCTTTGAGATCTCGGCGTCGGACTTGCCCTCGAGGCATTCGGTGAGAAGGTCGGTGTTGTTGCGGCGGCAGGCTTCGATCAGGAGTTCCTTGACGGAGGCGCCCTGGTGGATAGTTAGCTGAACGGTTCTGCAATTAGAACTTGGGGAGCAGAACAGAACATACATCGTGCTCATCGTCTCCAGCCATCTTGCTTGCGAACGAAGCCCCTTGATATCAATTTCCAGTCGCGGGAGCGGGGTATATTCCCAGGTTGACGATGACGAAAGTGAAGTGTTGAAGAATATAAAAGATTTCGTGAGCAAATCCGGGAGACTCGGTGGTTATTTTGCCAAGAATCTATCAGTTATACAAGCCGGTATAAGAGTCTGTCGCGTCGTTTGTGGCTTAAAGGAGGTGGCAGTGACTGAGAATCATGGACTGGGCTAGATTGTAGTGTTTCGTCTTTGTTTCCCAACCCAGGGAGCTCAGGCGGAAATGGCGGGGGGAAAGGCGCTAGAACAGCCGCCGATGATGACCCCACCAGCGCCCGTCCGAGGTGGAGGACATTCCCGCCTTCATACCGTTTGGTCAGAAAAAAAAAATAAGTCATACTTTCAGATTGTCTATTCATCAACACAAACTCACCAACAACCCTATCAAACCAAACCACAAGAGTCTATCCTTCATATTAGGATTTAGTCTATTCAATAAATTACGGCCGCTGGTCCCCCGCGTCTACATAGCGAACCGCCGCAATGTTGCTCTGTAAGATCTCGCAAACTCCATGCGCCAGTTCATAGCTAACTCAACGCAAGTCTGCCCCCATTGCGCAAACATCCTCACCGTCTCCCTCACAAACACACGATCCAACCGTCTCGAGTGCCGCACCTGTCCGTTTGAACATCACATCACCGAGCCCGTCTTCTCGCGACGCATGTACGAGCGTGTCGAGAAGGAGGATGTCTTTGGCGGCCCCGGCGCCTGGGACAATGCGCAAAAGGGCCGTGTCCAATGCCCCAACGATGGATGCAATGGCGACGAGGCCGCGTTTTTCCAGGTCCAGATTCGCAGTGCTGATGAGCCCATGACGAGTTTTTACAAGTGCATGACCTGTGGCCACCGATGGAGAGAGAACTAGATTTGGAGAAGGGTTTTCTTTGGGTTTCGAGTCGACTGGTTTTAGTCTTTGCGTGCGAGGAGAATCGGAGTTGGGTCAAAATTGCTTGGGTTTTCAAAATGTAGCCAAGACTCTCTGGATGCGTGGCATCGCGTGTGCGTAGATTATGATGCAGCGTTACCGCATCGGTGTTCCATGTTCTTCTCTCGTGCCTTTCGCCGTTCACGGTGGACTTCAGATGTTCGTTTCCTAGTAGTTCCCTCTTTCTTTCCTTGGTATCATTCGAATGGCTCGTCGTGTTGTTATTCCCCACAGATCGTGTCGACTTCTTGGGAGCCCCTTAGCTCTCGCGGTGCCAGTCGATCGAGGCCTTCATGCCCTCGTCCATCAATGCCCTCACCACATCTGGGCTAATGATTTGTTGTCGGAAGGTTTCCTGCTGGAGGAGCTCTAGATGTCGTAAAGTCGGGCCAGGATAGGTCAGGTATTTGAGATACGGTGGCTTGCTCCAGTACTGGAGGTAGGCAAGGTATGCGACAAAGGCGGGTTGGTTCAGGAGCTTCTGGGATGCAAGATGGTTTAGATAGGCTGGATTGGCGAGTGATTGCACAAACTGAGTAGTTCCAAGTTAGCTATACATGCGTAAGGTAGCGCTGGGTGACGGGGAGAACGAACCTCGAGCTCAATCTCGAATCGTGAATAGCCGCCATATTTGGGCTCCTCTTCTGCTTGGGCAGGCTGGGGCGGAGGTGAGCCCATTGGAACGTCTCCCGAGACTTCTGTTGCCATTTTAAAAGGACATATGGAAGAAAAAATCGTGAAACCAAATGCGAACAGATGTTATTGGTGGTGACGGCCTTGAAGATGCTGAGGCTAGGTAGGTAGGTAGGTTAAAGTAGAGCTGGTGTGTAATGGTGTAGGCTCAAAGAAATGAAAGATGAGAGGAGAGTCCCACTTTATACCTGGCGACGTCAACATGATGGCCTCTAATGCATCTTTTTATTTAATCTTTATTTTAATTCATCCTACCTACCTACCTACAGTAGGCATGTAGTCAAAAGCTGCAGGCGTACGCAAGCCAAGGCCTCCATAACTCAAAATCCTTTGACATACCTAGGTAGGTGAGTTATGCAGCTGCAACACAAAAACCTTCACACAACTACCTAAGTTTGGAAGGCACGCGACAGCGACTGCAGTTTCTCTATCTGTTTTACCTTCATTTAAATTCACAGGCTTATGTCCATCCAGGTTCTTCTTGTTTTCCTCGCCTATCTGCGCTAGTCACTCATTTCTAGGCAGACAACAAACGGGTGTCGTTTACCAACATCGGCCAAAACTCCAGCTTTCAGGCGCTCCTTTGCATCTCATACTCAAACTCGAAGTCACGACCATCATACATGGTCCCGAGGTTTTACTCACCATGTCCGAAATTTCCGCTTCGAAATCAATCAAAACTCGCTTTCTCATCATATCCGACACGCATGGGTCTAAACCCAAACCAAAACTCAATGATGGGCCTACCACTGAAGATGAACTCAGCCAGGAAGATGTTATGCGTGTGCCCACGGGTTGGAGAGAGCCTTTGCCAGAAGCGGACGTTGTTCTTCATTGCGGCGATCTCACGAAACGCACTTCCATTCCCGAATTCGAAAACACCTTCTCCATGTTGAGATCTCTCAGAGCCCCTCTCAAGCTGGCCATTGCAGGCAACCACGACATGGCCCTTAATGATGATTACTGGATCAATGAACTCGGGGGTCCAAGGGACACGCCGAGAAAAGTGGAGGAGATTGTTCAAGAGGCTCGAGCCGATGGCGTACAATATTTGACAGAGGGTGTTCATGAGTTTACGTTGGAGAATGGGGCCCGGTTGAGGTTATACGCGAGTCCGTGGACTCCCTCATACGGCGGATGGGCATTTCAGTACGACTATGGCCACGACTTCAACATCCCGATGGGAATTGACATTGCCATGACTCACGGGCCGCCGCAAGGCATCTGTGACTTTGCGGGCATGGGCATGACAGGGTCTCACGCTGGCTGTCCCGATCTCCTTGCGGCCGTCACTCAGGCAAAGCCCAAAATCCACTGCTTTGGGCACATCCACGAAGCTTGGGGAACGCATCATGTAACCTGGGACGGAGATTCCATTGACGAGAACAAATCACGGATAATCGGGCTCGAGGGGCTTCGACCGAGTCGTGTGACGCAGAACGAGGAAACGGCCAAGATGACTAGGGTGAAGCTCATTGAGATGAGCCAGCAGAGGGCTGCGCATCTAGACCTGACCCAAGGAGATAATCGCCTGGTACAAGGAGAGCAGACCTTATTTGTGAACGCAGCGATCATGGATGTAAGATACAGACCGATACAGCTACCGTGGCTCATCGACGTGGACTTGTCGAAGGCTGAAGAGTCTCTTCAAACATGAGACGGAAGACCTCCTAGAGACAAGATAATCACAAGAGTATTAGAAGTCAGCGTTTGAATGCTTATTTATTACTACATGGTACATTTCTATTATGGCTTTTCCATTGTTCCAAATGGCAAGATTATGGTACCCAAAAAAAGTCTGTCCTATGCGAGGAATATTATTAGATCCCAAGCAAGATATGAATCCCCATGAATTAAATGATTCCCAAACACGCTCCATCATCAAGTTGTATTAGATGCGAAAGTAAGCAGCACTCTTAAAAGGCGAGAATGGCAGCAATGGCAGCAAGCATGCCAAGGGCAGGGGCGGCAGCAGAAGCATCGCTTCCAGATCCGGAGCCGTTGCCACCCGCAGTTCCAGTGGGAGTTGTAGCCCCGGAATCGGCGCCGGTCCTGGTCGCGGTTCCGTTGTTGGAGCCGGGAGTAGGGACGACGGGAAGCTGCTCAGTAGCGGTGCTGGAGAAGATGGCAGGGAGAGAAACGGAACCGGTAACGCTCGGGCCAACAGAGCTGGTGAAGGCCTCACATGCCGCTGCAGCGGCATCCTGGGCCTTGAGAAGATCGGCAGCTTCACAAGCCTGGGTGAGGCAAGGAGTGATGATGGGGCGGAGCCTGGCCTGGAATTCAGGGGTGCATTGGCAGGCAGTGTCGTCGAGATCGCAACCGGCCTCGGGGATGTTCTCCTGGAGACATCGAAGCTGTACGAGGTCAGTCTGTTGTTGTTATAGCATGGATATCTATGTAGAATACTTACAGCACATCGGGGCTGGCCATTGGTGTCCTGAGCGGCAACGAGGCCAGCGACAGCGAGGATGAGAGCAGCCTTCATTTTGGATAGTTGTATAGAAACGATTGAGTAAAAAAGCGAGTGGGCTTTGGGTTTGCGTATGTGTATGCGAAGTGAGCTGACAGCGATCCAATTCAATAAGAGTCCAAACGAGGGGGATATATAAGAAACAACAAAACAATAACACGTCGGCAGGTCGGCTCTACGTCCTTATATACCCAAATCAAGATCCGAAGCCTCCATGCTTAATTAACCCAATGGCAACCTACATGCAGCAATAGACCAGCCACAGCCGGCCATCCCATCTCCATCCCTTGGAAGGGAATAAGTGCAACATCGGCAGCTTGGGGGGGGAACATTTTGCCCCTGGACTGGGCAAGACTGGACTGGCAGACTGGACCCCTGGCTTAACATTCATCAACTAACCAAACCTTGAGCTAATCCTCCACGGCCTACGCGCCAACCTTTACCTTTTCTGGTGGGGTAACACGCTGTTAAGGTTCTAATGGCATGTCAATCACCTGTGCTTTTAACAATTCCCGATCCCTGTTGGGGTATCATAGTCCGGAATTCTAAATGTTGACTTTGATAACTAATACACGACTACGTAGTAGAGGCGCGAATTTCTGCCCGGCAGCAAATTGCGGGATCAAATTGACTTTTCATGCCAAACTTTGCCCCAAGTTTGCGAAATTCTCTCTGTGCCGATTGCCGTTTAGATACTTGGGGGTGGCTACGCCATAGCGTTTCGTGAGGTTGGATGCATCCAGCTGGGCTGTTTTAAGATGGAAGAGAAGAGGGGGAGGGCACCAGGAGGCTAAACTCACAATCTGCTGCCCCGGACAACGACAATTGAGAAACTTGATATTGAGAAGCCATTTTGGTTTAAAGTTTGGCGTTGCTGTCCTCTTTTGTTTTGTTTGATCTCTAAAGTCTTTTGCCATGTTTTCTTTACTTAAACTTAAACTTACATACAGCTGCAAGCGGCCTAGAAAGAAGAGAGATAGAACAACAAGACGAAAGCCACAGCAACCGTCATGCAAAATAAAAAGACTAGCACGGCATATGGAGTACAGCACCACGTACGGGACTGGTCGTGGGCGTACACACTCCGTGTTTATATGCCTCAAATAGGCAACAAACAATGTCATACTCCAAACATCGACTTACTTGTCAGCTTATTCCCCTCATTGTATATGCATGCATCGTGATGCCGCAAATCTGTTGAACCACCAACGGGCACTTACGCGTCAAACCGCCATCTTTCCCCCTCACTAGGACTTTTGCGGCTTGATGTTCCCCCCCTTCATGAGATCGAGCGCAGATTCACCCTCTTACCATCCAGCCTCATTGGCGGATGCTTGTTTCTAATTTAGGGAGGTGGTTGAATCGACAGTGTGCAACACCACACAAGGCATTGGATGAGATGATCAACGATGACGGTTAAACGGATTGCGTTTGGGCGGTTGCTCGTTCTGTTGTTGCACATTGAAATGCAAAGTCAGACCATCGTGGCAGGGATTGTTTCTGAATTGCCTGAGAATGTAAGGTATCATCTGTATCAAACGAGGCTGGTACTGTACATGACCTCGTGTCACCATGACTAAAGAGTCTATACGATAAGCCCTCTATTCAAGCACCAATCTTGGAGCAGCAAAGACAAGAGATCATAGAGGCCAGCATACAGTCAGACTGCAAGTGGTCAGAAAGCCCATGTGTACATACTTTGACAACGCATGCTTGGTGATATTATCTTCTTGGTCAAGTATTCTTCAATCTGCCAATTCCATACTAATGATAGCGAGATATCTAGATTTTCTACTCCTTATCTTATACTACATTGCTAGAAGCTAACTATACTAGACATTACAATTCAGTTTACCTACGTGCACTCTTATTCTAGGAGAAAATACTAACCTCTCTTTTTGTCTCCCATGCAGCATTCCAGGTCAAACACCAACCTCCAATTTCATGGTGGGTGTGTAAGTGAGTCCATGTATGGATGACAACGTATGTAGTAGTATCATTCCAATGCATGCTCGACCAATGTGACGCTGTTCATATCGATTTGTTTCAGCTTTGAACTTTCTAATAATCCCACTGCCCTGGTCCAAATTACGTAGACAAAACAGACTCGCTTTTCTTCCTATACTGTTGACATCTATGCAAGCGCTTATGGTAGCAAGACTGCCAATTCTTAGCGTCGCCTTGTGTAACAGAACAAACGCTTGGCTTAACACTAAGATCTCGCCAAGATTACTCATTTGATTGGGAGTTATTGGTTCAGAAGACATCCGAGCTGAAAGCTGTCTTGTTAAGCTTTTCTGTTTGTTCTGCCGCGGTTGATGTTCATGTTCTCCAATGTTTCAGTGAGGGGGGACTTCGAACCGCCATATAAACGATCAGATATAGTTACATCATGTAAGAGACAAGTAAGGCTTTATTATCTATGAACAGTATCTATCGCTTCATGAATCGTCATCCCAGCGAGGCCGATTCATGATGATAGGTCTCGCCGGGTCCCACGGTCCCCGTATCTCGTTCTTGTACTTTTGAAGCCCGATCAACCACCAACTACAGCCTCCTGTGGCCAGTATGGCAATGAGGGCTCCAACAAACATACCCACCAGTCCGCTCTTCCATGGCCATCCGTCTGTGCCCTTGGCATCACCCAGTATAAGGCCTACTCCAAGACCTGCCCCTAGCACCAGTAGGATGGCAGAGAGCACATGAAACTGCCAGCTTCGGTGCCGAACATAGCGTCGAAACACAGGGAACAGTCCAAAGACCTGGATACTGAAGAGCGTCAGGCTAAAGACGTGCTTTGTGGAGGGAAGCCGGCTAGCCAGTACAGTCGACGCCATCAGAGCGGCGTTCGTGGATAGTGAAGCCGGGAACTTGGCACCCACGCCGCCTGAATAGTCAAAGAAGAAGATGTTGATAGCAAGAAGCCAGAATGACATGGCCCAGATACTGTCACTTGACGTCGATCGGGTGAGCGATTTCAGAATAGGGCTAAGTCCCAAGAGAGTGCAGTAGATGAGAATTGCGGATTTGACAGTTTCAACTCTCTGTCGGTATCGATTCTCCTCGGCCAACAAGGGAGGGGGAAGCTCGGGAAGATGTTCCTGACTCGCTTGTGGACTGTGCGCAACACCGCTAGCTAAGGAAGTGGTTGAAGTCGACTGCGCTCGTCGCATCGCGGTGGGCGCGTGTAGATTGGTGGTCGAGCTCGCAGCTGAGGGTGCAGCCGACGGCCCGGCGGTGGATGGTGCCGACTCGATCCGGAGCGGAACTGGACGTCGGATACTACCAGTGCGGCCCGGTCGTCTTAAACTGCCGGTCCGGCCGGCCCTCCCCGTAACTGTCGCTGCCACGCCAAGGCTCGGATCATCAGGATCCTCAATCTCGGACAGCCAGCGTTCCCACAGGATCCATCCCACGACAGTAGCAAAGCTGCTACAGCTTGTGACGGCAACCGGAGACACGCGCTCCTTGAATATGCCAACGAAGCAAACAACGAAGATGATGACGGAGCATACATGCTGCAGTATCACTGTAGAGTCGGCGACAAGGGGCCAGAAGTCGTACGGCTTGAGGCGAGGATTGCGCTGGAGATTCTCGAGGAAGGTTGCTTGATCGGTGTAATTATCAGGGTCTGTGGAGCTCAGAGGTTAGCTGTCATCTTCTACCCATCGAGAGGAAGCATTCGAGCTGAGCTGGATACGTACATGATTGCTTTACCCACATCAACTTCTTCCATGGACGTTTACGCCTGCGGCTTCGGCCACGTGGGCCACGGGGAGGCGACACAAAGGCATCGTCAGGGGAGAGGTGAGAACGGCCAAACCCATGAAGCGTCGAACGGTCTAACGAGGGGAATGGCGTCTCGTCGTCGGTAGGTGATGGCATGCTATAGATGAGGCATTGGAGGCGCTGGGGGTTTCGCGCGGTTGGTAGA
The DNA here is from genome assembly GCA_014822075.1 of Fusarium buharicum. NCBI lineage: Eukaryota > Fungi > Ascomycota > Sordariomycetes > Hypocreales > Nectriaceae > Fusarium > Fusarium buharicum. Next base: position 110,645 of record JAATHB010000509.1, on the reverse strand, counting down.
CTTGGACCTGGACAGCGTCGTCGTAGCGGACTTGGTTGTCCCCGACTTGAAGTTGGAGGCTGACGATGATGCCAATTGACAATTGCCATGAGTGGGTCGTCTAGGGTTAGCGGGCTTGGAGATCGTGCCTTAGTGTCTCCCGCCATGAATCCGGCTAAGCGCGTCCCGCTAAGTATTCGCCTGTTGTTTTGAAGTGGGTGTCATAATTAGAGAGTTTGATAAGATGGTGATAACGTCTTTTCATTTCAGATCAGATCAGAAGTCTATTTTCCGCGTAATGACAGTATAGGCTTCGATGGAGTTGCATATTTGTGATATGTACGTGCCTGCATTGCATTGACTTGCCTGAACGAGAATGGAGTTGCTCCTAGCGGGGTAGGTAGTTCTAACATACAGCTTCCCATTAGAGAACAGTCGTCAAGAACCGTTTTTGAGCTTTGCCCTTCCTCAACTCATCACCAACAACATTCAACTCTGCAGAAGTACGGTACGACAACCACCCACCTCCTCGACTTATCACACGCGGACTAATAGCCGCAATCAAATTAACATTCGAGGCTGGCTGAACGCTGAAGACATATCACATCTGCTTACATAGACGGACGTTGTAGCTACCCTACAACTGCAGCGCAAATCATATTGGCGCTCCGTTCATATCCCAAAGAGGCGCCATGCGCGCGTCCAAGCGACGAAAGAAAGCCACAGGAGCAGATGCCAGCTAATAGCGGCTATAATGTTTTGTGGTTCTTTGGTGGCATTGGATACTCAAAGGTGATCACAGCGCAGATACGCATGCACACCGATGTTTCGAACGCAGCCGCATCACAATCATCAGCTACCTAGCTATCAGCCAGCATCAGCACCAAGCTTAAGCGCATCACCGCCCTTCTTTTGGTCCACCCTCCCGCTTGATTTGGTAGCCCGTTCCCTCCAACCGAGAACCTGGGCTGACATGGTTCACGAGCAGGCAGAATGCAAGCTTGTCGTCCCGTCACACTGATACAACCGCGTATCCCCACTGGCTCCTCAATAGCGACCACTTCGCGTCTCGTAGCCAATAGCTCAGGTTGGCTCTCACGATCCTGACAGATCGGATTTGGAAAAACGTGGTCTCGGGACCCAAAGCAGCCACGCGCCTGTACCTGCTGACGCGCCTTTATCGACGACATTGACTATCATGATGGGCAAAGCATAGGTCGCCTGCTATGCTCAGCCCGGACCCATCTCCAGTCCCCAAGGACTGCTCAGATCTCACTGCCAATCATGCCCCAACTCGGTAAAGGCGTTCACAATTAGGTTGTCCCGGACGGAACCAGTCAGACGGCACCAATCGCGTACCATCCCGCCTCAACTTCAAGAGCTCCACACGGGGTTACCCGACATCCCTTGCATGTCCAAGCCCTCCCGCCTCACTTCATCAAGCACATTGTTAAGCCAACCCAAACCGCCGGGACCGTCCTTCCCAGCTGTCGACTGTACGCACTTGGCGGGTCGGACTACGCATCCCATCGGTGCCACCGCCAAGGGTGAGCATATGCTAGTATTCCGCCCGTTGCCTGTCAAGGAAAAATCGGTCTGGAATCAGCTCCAAGTGAAGAATGGGTCAAAGTACTCGCACGTATCTTGAGCTGAATGCATACGTGATATGGGTCCTAAGGCAGACCCACGTTCCCGAATAACCGTCACCTTGCCCCATACTTACCACCACACACTGACATTCCCGGCATCACGAGCGGCGATGATAGTGGATTGTACTCCGTGCTGAGCTCTGGGTTGATACTGACTGATTGCTCCGGCCCCAGCATCGCGTCGGCCGTGCCCGCCGGCTATGCATTGTATGCAGCCACGACTGGGATAGCCTGCCGCCGTTCAACTAACATCAGACCACTATTCAAGACATGTTCTACTGAGACTCCAGATTGGCGAGTTGATTCGAGTTGAGAGGTTGGGGTTATCCTGTTACCGTTTCCATAACCCACGCGACTACCACGAGACACTATGCTCATATGCAAAATTGCGAAAAGAAGAGGTTGTGATAAGATGGAGTTGGGGCAATAACTCCAAATAGAGAGAGGTTGGTCATGAAAAAGGACCTCCGTGGTTTGCTTTTTGCAAGAGAGGAGAGTAAGAAGCGCGAAATACTTGATAAATGTGATCGCCCATTGGACTTCTTGCACCATCTGCGGCTCACCCTGGTCTCATCACCATTCTCTCCCTTGGAGAGCAGTCTCATTGGTTGACTGACCGAGAGAGCAGAATCCGCCATGCAGTATGCCGCTATCGAGCCGCTGATGGCGGTGTCGGTGAACCATCCCGGTTTTGGCAGATTGTGACACAGTACAACCATCGCGTCCGACGATGGCTTCATGAGGATCAACTATTTTCCCCGCCCGGACGTGCCGCAAACGGTCATGGTTCCCCCCAACATGTAGGTATGACACCGTTTCCGTCTTGTCCTCGTGAGAACCCCTGCTCTAGTGTTCGACAGCATGTAGCCGACGTGAGATTAAAACCGCTGCTCATACCTCTTGGTTGGTTACAAACCTCCAATGATTTCGGTCGAGTTGTTTTCTCTGGCGGCCATATATTCTGTCCGTCATGATAAGTATGTCTTCATATCCATTACATGATTCTGAGACCATGCAATCTTCCACGCTGTCGACTTCATCCATAACCGACTTTGCTTCTCTACCGGCCGAACTTCGTCTTAAAATATGGTCGAGAGCCAGCGAACCCCGTGTTGTTCTGTACGGTGATCTAGTCCAAAAGAACCAGTCCTATCCGTTACCTACTGTTACACAGCTCAATGCCGAGGCGCGAGATGAAACTCGACTAGGCTATGAGCCAATAGGTCATGGATCTTATTTCGACTTCTCGAGAGACATTCTCGTCTGCGACCACAAGATCTCTGATCAAGCATCCGATCAGTACCTGGAAGATCTCGCCCCTCGAATACGGCGATTGGCCTTCTGGGATTGCTTTCCCGATGATGGTCGGGTGGATGGACCTTACCACTATTCTGTTTATCTGTCAGCGTGCTATCGCCAGCGAGACTTTGGCAAAATCGAATTCGACAGATTCTGGTTCCCCAACTTGGATGACCTATGGATTGTCAAAGTGGGAGAAATCGATCCGGCATGGATGGTCCATGTGAACATGAAAGCACCGTATAAAGATCGACTTCAACAGTTGGCGAAACAGTTCAGATATTGGGTGGATGAGAACATTATCGAAATGGCACCACTGGATCTAAACGACCCCGAATCACAAGCTGTCCTCAACGAAGGCCGTTGCGGAAAGGAGGATTGCCACGAACTCAACAGAGGACGGAGCAAGATGGTATCCAAAGTTACCTTTCTCGACGGCAAATACAAGGCTCCTGATGACGGCCAAAAATGGGTACGAATCCTGCCATGGCATGTAGATGAGGAGAAGGTCAAAGAAAACCGCACATGTGAGAACAGGATGAGATGGGTGCTTGTCGAAAGAATCTTAACATTCGACCTGCAGTGGGAGGGATGGAGCGAATCCGGATGGGAAGTCAGACGACACAGGAGGGGCAAGTGAAGTCAAGAGCTGGAAGAATTTTGTCGAGGCTCAAAGTCAGGTCATTCCTATCCGCAATGGACAGACTCATCTGGCCAAGTGCTCGCCGTATGGTTCAGCTACTGTGCTGACAAACGATAGACGTAGATGAGATCATGCCAGAGCTGAGCTTGAAACTTGCCAGGACTACCTCGGGCCTAGAATGAGACCCTCACGGCTCGGTGCGCAGAACGCTATCATTCTACAGCAACTCCATCACGATTGGAGCAGATCGATATTTAGTTACCTGGATACAAATTTTAATTCTGAAGACATACGACGGTATGTCTTTTTACTATCTTTTACTATTACATTATACACATGGCATGATTTATCAGGGGCAGTATACGGTTTTTTATTTTGGTCTATTGTACTCTGGTTCAGCTCCAAAGCTTTCATTTTCGGTTGCAATTTAGGTATGGATATGGATTTTCTCCAGTTCACTCAGAATTTTGTGACGTAAGGGTCTGCGTTATGAGCTCCTACTCATCGTTTGTCCAGTTCAACATCATGTTCAGATGCATTGTTCGATCTGCACCAATGAGCTTTGGAACACTCGGGCTTGGCATAGAACAGAGTCAGTTGCTGCTTAAGAACACCAACATAATTTGGGACCGAGCTTTAGAGAAGAGTTGTATTTAAGATCGAGGACTTGTGCTCGATATACATTTCTCAGTAGTGAATTACCAGCACATCACCCGTTGAGCTCACCAGTGGCAGGTTTCGCAAAGACGTCTCGAAGCCAGCGGAAACGTGTCCTCGAAGAGCCCTTATAGTACACAACAGCTTATGTCTAACCCCAGACAGTCTTGTTCACCAGCTCTTCAACAGTCGTAGGTATGTCCAGCAACCGAAATGGAGTCCATCCACGCAAGAGTTATGTTATGGGAAGAGATCACCAAACCCGGATTTGCCAGCTTTATTCCCGAGCAATCAAGAATGTGTGAGATTGCATATCAGAGGACTCAGATCGCCATCCAGAGAAGCTCTCAAGCCAAGATCGCTTTCCAGCGTACGCATCGTCTATTCTTCCGGGACCGAGCTAACAGACGGAGGTGGATGAATCCTAACAAAGACATTTTCTTAACAAGTAATATGATGCTACCAAGGCCCAAACACTCGGGGATTTCTGGTTGCACAGGGCTGTCTTTGGTCAGTCTTCCTATCTGGAGGCTGGCGTCAACTTTCCAAGACAGCGGTGTCGCTTCTCTCATTGATATGAGTGAGCTGCGTAAGAAGCCCCTGCGACTCGAGGCTTTTCCTCATCTAAGGGACTTCACCATGATGTGTCCACGACTCAGCAGTAATGCCTTCGATGCCAATTCCGATTCTAACCGCGACTCTTTGTTTAGTCGATATTCTGCTTCTACGATCTCTCAAACATCCTTCGGTACTAATAGCTCTGATATCAGTCAAGTTTCGAGTCTGGATAGTCGTCTAAACACGTCCTGGTTGGACACTGATTCAATGGACTCATTTAAAAGCGACGTACCATCTGCCGGCGGCGATTGGTATGGTTTTCGATACTATCAAGAGACTCAACACGTAGAGTTCACTCGACTGACGTGGTCCGACATTCATGAGTTTGCTCTTGCTGGAGAGGACGCAAAGACTGGAGAATTGTCCCAAACAGTGGTGCGCCTGTGGATTGTGAGGCCCGATCATAAGCATAGGCTCACGAGGGAGCCGAACTACCAGTGGACAGAGCTGCGCATGGATAATGAGGTCAAGGTCCCGTTGATAAATAAGATAAAGGGGCTATGGCTACTAACGCGGAAGAGACTCGAAAGCCCGGTTTTTGTGCAATCGGTGATGAAGGTTACCTGACCTGGATTATCTGGAGAAATGAGGGATAACTAGTGTCTAACTGAGATTATAGACAGGACTGAAGTTCATTGAGATCTGTTTGTTGTTTTTAAGATATGATGATAGCCCTCTTCGGACCTCCATAGACTTATCATGAAAACGAGACAAGGATGTCAGAGCATGTGTTTCCAGTGGGACTTTGGGTTTACATCCTCTGGCTCAACAACGTGCTTAACGATGTAGATACGATATATTAGGACAAAGAGTCAGGTATTCACATCATCCGTTGCCTAGTGTTGATATCATGGATGGATCCTTATATCCTCACCATTTTACAAACTTGCCTGCCGATCCTACTAACGGAGCAGCTGAAATCATGAAGAGAAGAATGGTAATTCTTATAAGAAATATATCTTGATATGTGGGGTTTAGTTAGTAGCAAAGCCTGAGGGAAGCAATATTTGCATTGTAGCTGGATAGCCTTCCTAGATTTTGAGCTATGAATCTTGGCTTGGTATGAGTCCTGTGTAGGACAAATTTCTGTAGTCACTCGAGTTCTCGCATTTTCAGACAAAAGGCTTGTTGAGATATCAATGCTTGTCTTGATCCTGTTGTAAACCCTGGTGGCAAGGTTGTTGTGATATCTGCCTCTTGTTGTTTATAAACAGGCTGTCAAATAACCTAGGCAAACGGTCTAAAGTGGCGGAATATTGTGTAGTTGGCACGACATATTGGCCAAGTTTCTGAGAGTTTAAAGATGAGATGAACAGCATGACCGAGATTTTTGCCAAGCTTGAGATAGCAACAAGGCCAGAGAAATAAATAGTAATAAGGTTAGACGAAAGAAAACGGCTAGATATATAATACAATGCCAATGACAGCTATGAAAACAAGAGAAATGTGCGGAAATGCGGTGGCGAATGCTATGTAGGAACCTATCACTCTAACAAGACAACGAATCTAGCCTCCCATGCTCTAGATAGAATACATCAAGCCAATATGGTAGTTGCACAATCTTTCAGTCATATTACATTAGATTCCTCCGATCACTTCTCCTCAAGCTGGAAGCTCGTGACCACTCGCCTGCTGATTTCCTCAGTCTGTTACCCAGGCTGATGCTGGCAGCAGAAAGCCCCTGCATCCGTGACGGTATAGCAGGCTCGACTCTCTCCCATTCGCGAGACACCTTTTCTTCCTCGTCGCTGTCCCCTATGGCTGGTCCTGGCAGCATCATGAAGTGTCGCTGTCCCTTGAGCATGGCTCCTTGCAGAGCCGCCCATGATTCAACTTGGCCATCTGCCGCCTCCTCAACGCAGTTGCATTCGTCGCCCGCGGGGCATTGCGTCTCACCAGCTGCGTGCCACTCCGCTAAGCATGCTTCGTGGCTTGCGCATCCACAGGCTAAACAAGGCGGGAAGAGGGCATCCAGAGGCTCGAGGCAGTACACACATGTAAGTTGACTCTGAGTTTGATGACAGCGGTCGCATATACCCACAGCACCACCAACCTTTGAGTCAGTAGATGTGTAGCGAAGGGGGTCTAGCTGAATCTCGTGTATACGACACATGCCGGTAACATCGAGACCGCGGCCTGATGCAAGCAAGCCCTGAAGCTGATCCTTCTTGCCCATGGCAATAGGGGATGAGTTAGTTTGTTTACCATGTCCCTTTCCGCTTGTACCATCGTGAGCAGCGGTCGAGTCATGAAAATTGTTGTCAGCGTGCCCACCAGTCATATCCTCCTTGAGCGAGTTGAACTTCATAATCTCAAGCCTGGCAAGCGGCTGATTCCACATTTGCAGCATCTCAGCATACGCGTATCGGTAATGCGCATACACATCAGCCTGGCTGGACTCAAGCAGTGGTGTGTTCAACCAGCCATCATCATCAAAGATGGTTTGATCCTCCATGGTAACTGAAATCTTAGTAGGAACGAGAGGTAGCACATCATCCTTTCGGTACTCATCATCATCCAAAGAGGTTCTGCCGCCGTTGGAATCCATTGCGGTGGAAGCACTCCATGTGACATTGCCTGGAGCCAAACTGCTAAGGATGGTTTCCGCAGGGCTGGGCTTCTTTCTTCCATGACCAGGAGGAGACGACGAGCTCACTCCTGCAAATGAACGAGGTAAGTTGGCGGCAAAGGCAGATGCCAAACCCGAGTTTGCGCGATTCAGAAAACGCGTGTTCGGAGATGTTGACACGCTAGGCGGCGCCTCAACATCCCCCAAATATTCCTTGAACTTATTCGGTGGTGTTTCTCCACAAGAGTATGAGTTCGATGCAGCATCGCCAGTCCATATCCCGTCATCGGATGCTTGCGACCCTGCGTAATGGACAGGAGTATGCACAGTCATTGGTGTGGTGATGGCCGAGTTTGTATAACTGCGGCCCCCAATGTTCCATAGCGAGGCATCTGTGGGAAAGTAGTCCAGTGAGAAAGCTGGCGCTTTGAGAGGAAGGGGAGTTTCCGGTTGAGGTAGATGTGATTCAAAGTAGGCCACACTGTCTGTGGCAGAAGATTCGCTGAATATACAGGAGAGCATTGCTAACATCTGGATATCCGCAATTCTTTCAAAGTAAGCAAACAGGTCCATGATGAAGTCCCTGGCTAGAGGATGCTTGCCCCATTTCACCCTGCCTGATAACATGCCCTCGTATCTATCCAAAAACGAGTCAAGTGGAGAGGTATCGTTATTGCACCTGGAGACCACGTCGTGAGCGATCACCAAGATAGAATCGCGACGTTGATTATGGGCAAGTAATTCAAGTGGAACGCCCTTCTTCAGCAGTAACGCGAGATATCGCCAGACATCGACCAGATCCTTGGCGTTGTATTTTTCAGCAACCTTGGCGTTGTGCTCGCACACATCAGCACCATCTCCAAAAATCGCATACTCGCGCGCGAACTCCTCCTTGGAGGGTAGGACAGCCCGGAGATCGTGTATCGATATGAGATTCTTCGGCCGACCAGGTCGACGACGACTTGTACCGGTACCGGTGCCAGTACCTACTCCCGTACCGCCGCCACTGGAGCGTATCGATCGATCTTCACTCCACGTTTTCCTAAACTGACGGCTGGGATGATACCAGAGACTGATCTTGTGCATTGATGTCGACTCTGAATCACTCGATGAGGATGACGACGAAGAAGATCCAGAAGCAGATGAATCGGAATCTCCACTTGACACCGAACTATCTTCTGCCATGAACCTTTGCCGGGGACCGAGATCATGAGCAATTCTGCCGAAGCCAGCAAAGAAGGGTTCCCCTTTTGGACGTTCCCTATAAGCGTCCATTGTAGTGGTAAACAGTGCCCTTGCCTTTTCCTCTTTTGAGGGGAAGAAACAGACCAGCCGGCCGTTGTGCGAGAACCTAGCACCACACGTTCTAGGTGGTGGTGGCACGATAATCCTATTGGGAGGCGCAAGTGCTGTATCAACCTCGTTGTGCGGCGGGAGTTCCTGTGACATTGATGCTGAGCCCCCGGCGGGTATGTCTTCGTCAGACTCGCTTGAGCTTTCGTCTGCCAGCCCGTCAAGTTCGTCATCAAGATCTCGAACATTCTTGAAGAAAGTTGTGCTACTTTCGAGGTCAACTTCTCCAAGAAGATATGTGAAAGCAACTTCGAGACAGTTTTGTTTCCTCTGTAAGAACTGGTCGGCCAATTGATGAATCTCACGGTCGATCTTCTTATGAGTCTCTGCGGGCATGAAAGATGACCTCTCGACAAAGAACTTCGGCGCTCTGGCTTTGGGGTACCCAACCGGGATGTCAATTTTGACCTTGATGAAAATTGTTTCCCCATCGACGCCCCATGGCCCATTTAGCGAAGCATAAAGTGTAAGATTGTCCATGTCAATGTTCTCCCACCTCACTTTAGGAATCTGCTGGCTGACACGTAAAAGTTCTTCCTGGATAGTGTCGGGCTCAGCCCATTCATCGTCAGGATAACCATGACCAAATATTCTAGAATCTTTTGACATGTGTCGTTTGGCACTTGTCGATGCCTTTCTCTTGGTCATGGCGATTCCTTTCATCCAGCCAATCTGTGACTGACTGCGGTCGGCGGACTTCCCAGAAGAAACCTTAGCCTTCATCGAAGGGCCTCGCCAGGCCACAGCTGAGCGAGTGTTCTGGCTTGTGCCGGATCGCATTCCTAGCGTCAGAGCACTCTGTTTGTGATAATTGGAACCAGGGCGATGATCGCTCATAGTGGCAGATTTACGATCACGATCCGTGCTCTCGTCCACCGTACGGAACGTCTTATATGTAGCGCCTTTTCGCGTGAGACTGATAGCTGGATCCGCCGGCATACCGCGTTTATGACCAATGGCGGAGAATGTCTTAGGATCGATACATTGGAGCTTGAGCTCGTTGTCTGTACCCCAGGAGACGAGCTGGAATTCGCGGTTGTCTTTGCCATCGTCAGTTATGCCACCACGGCACCTCCACAGAAACTCCTTTGCTTTGTGGCCTCCATGGCCAGACCAAACCTCGACTGGCCTTGTTGTCACCTTTGATTCTTCATTGAACTGAGTGCTGTAGAGATAGAGATCGCCTGGCTCGTTTTGAGGTATAGCAAGAAGGCCGTTTCCAAAGGGTGTGTGACGAGCTCTCCACACTGGAAAGCCCGTCTCAATAGTATGCTGCAAAGGCTCGTCTGCAGTATAATTCCAAAAGTTTATCCTCTTGTCGATAGAGCAAGAAACAATCGACTGGGAATCAGATCTGTTCCAGTCAAGGCCGTATATTTTGGATTTGTGAGCCTTGATGGACTTGAGAGGTTCTGATGAGCGCCGTTCGTCCCAGATATGTAGCCATCGATCATGGGCTGAAGCAAGAATGTGAGATGCTTGACGATTGTATTTAACTTGAGATGCACCAGCGTTCCAGTCACAGAACGTCAGAACGGGTTGGCGTGGCCTTCGAAGATCCCATGCATGGATGTACCCATCCACTGAGCAGGTTGATAGGAGATCAGGATGGTGAGCAGACCAGTTGACATCAGTGATGGCACGACTATGGCCCTGCAGAGAGTGCTCAATAGCGCCTGAGCTCGAGTCTTCTCTACGGTTAAGATTCCATACAAGGGCACGATGGTTGGCTGCCGAGACGATCCAGTAATCTCGAGCAGCAAAGGGGGACCATTGGACATCAACCACGAGCCAGGGAAGACCGTGGGTTCTTAGTCGTCGAGGAGGACTGTATGGTGAGTCTAGGTCTATAATTGCCAGTCCATCAGGTCTAAGAAACGTCAGCTGAAACGTGTCCACGAGAGTTCGCATGATGTGACCTACGAAGCCAAAGCGACATCCCGTCCGGCAGGAGAGATGGTGGCAGAGCCGACCAGGCCGTCGACGTGGATGGTGCCATCAGACTCGAAGCTTTCACTATCGTACGCCGACTTGAGAACTTTACCCTTCTTAGGAGCATCGGTGAGTTGGTCGAACGAAGGCATGGCGACGGGCGTATCGAGAAGCTATCACGACGTGCCTCATGTCGGAACTCATACGAGGTAGACGATGACTCTGTTGTAGCTATGATATACGGCGTAGTGCCCCTCAAGGACTCTGGGTCATGTCATTCTCTGAAAGAGTCCTTTGACGGTCTTTTCAGGGTAACTTGAGTATCTGTCGGAGGGAAACTGTTGAATGAACGTGGTGGGAGTATCTACTGTCAAGTTGCTTGGTGAAGCCCGCGCTCCATGTCGCCAAACTCCCTGTAACGGGACGACTGGCAGGTGGCCAGAGCGCGTTACCACTTCCATACCACGTTCCACAAGTACCACCCCTGCTATTTGAAGCGTATTTGGTACATGCCGGTCCCCCACCGGACAGTCCAACAATCGCAATGGAATTGGCGGACCCTTCCGCGACCTATGTCAGGCGCATCGTGGGACTCTTTTGTATGACAGCCTGAGCAATACTTATTAACGTACGCCGATGAAATTTCTCTATTCTAGCATTTTATCGATGATATCCCTAATTTGACTCAATTATTCAGTTGGCAGTTTCTTGATCTTTGTAGCGTTGCGCAACTCGCTATTTGTTTTATTCAAGTAACCGCCTATTTCCCTTAGCATTTGCCCCTCGATTGCTTGCTGCTTCCATACCTGCCCCGCCGCGGTTAGGTGCCCGCCTTGTTTCAAGGATTCATTCAGACTTCACCACGACCCTTCACTGTCAAAGACGCAGAGCTACGATACGATACGGGCGCTCCCAGACACCAAGCTCGCCCTTATTCTGACTACAACATCTCAAGCCGCCCAGATGGCTCTTCCGAAGCGCATTATCAAAGAAACGGAACGGCTCATGGCCGAGCCGTAGGTCATCCCCCAAGGGTCCTATCTTGCGCCATGGCATCGCATTTAACACCAGTCACGATATAGTGTTCCAGGAATCAGTGCTGTTCCTCACGAGGATAACCTTCGATACTTTGATGTCACAATCCACGGCCCTACCCAGTCCCCTTACGAGGGTATGTTCTTCGCCGACAAAAGTCGCTTCGTTCAACTTTGACTAATAATCGCAGGCGGAATATTCCAACTCGAGCTCTTCCTCCCCGACGACTACCCCATGACGCCCCCCAAGATTCGGTTCCTTACCAAGATCTTCCACCCCAATGTTGATAAGCTTGGTCGCATCTGTCTTGACGTCCTGAAGAGTGGGTTGAACATCTAGGTCCATGGCCAAGGCAACGAAGCTGACAAATGTTATAGACAACTGGTCTCCCGCCCTCCAGATCCGAACTATCCTTCTCTCGATCCAAGCCCTTCTCGGTGCTCCTAACCCCGACGATCCTCTCGCTGCCGACGTTGCCAAGAGCTGGAAGGAGGATGAGCAGGCGGCTATCGCAACCGCCAAGGAATGGACCGCAAAGTACGCACAACCTTGAAGGAAGAGGTCATTAGGACGGCATACAAGCATAAAAGAACCAGACTTGAACGATCTCAGATGAACAAGTTAAGATTATAACGCTGGAGTTCGGGGCCAACTGAAGAGCATTCAGCTTGGAGTGGATACAAAGACAACTGCAGGTTTGCGCTTGGTATTGTCTTATAGATCTGGACGTATTCATTTGTCGAAGAAACATATTTATTTTGTTGAGTTTTTCATTTGACAGGTTCAAGTTTGATTGTTTAATTACGGTTCGTGTGTGAGAAGATACTTGAGGATTTTCTTGACAACCCCATACCCAAGTCATTCAACGTTCAAATGCATGTCCTCGGGGTCCGGCAAAACGAGACAAGCTTACACCAAAATCTCGCGATCTCCTACATATTTCTGTCTCGTGTATTTCCGGACCCCCTAGCATGTCTTGTCACTATCGATCTAAATCAAGTGTCCTGATGCTGGGTAAATTATGTCGATGTTGTTGAGTACTGAACCTTTTGGAAGATATCGACAGAATTCTTAAAGTTGATCACAATGGTTCCCCAACCAAAAGCTTATGATAAAAAGGTCCGGAACAAACATTTAAAGTGTTTTGTGGATAAAAACTCCAGGTCAAATTTAGTTATGAGGGTTGAGTATAAATGTTTATGTTTCCTCTCCTTTCACCTGCACTGCTACTCGTACAAAGGACGTAGCTTGTTTTCCAGAGCCCCTGGTATTTATTTATGCTTATATAATTATTCCTCTATTGCCTGAAAACACGATCTCCGCCATGCCAGTGGCATTCGAAACGGTTACCAAGCCACCTAGGACCCTTCGGCATACACACCCGATCCTCTTTGGGCGACTCAAAACTACAGCTAGTTATACCACGAGTGTTGGAAGGCTCTTGAAGAAGGCTTCAGAATCTCTCCCCTTATCCAGGGAGAGGCCGTTTGGCATCTTTCAGACTTCAGAAAAGGACTTGCTTGGGGCGCCTGAAAGCACAACTCATCTTGTTGTTGCTGCTCCGGGTGATGAGGTATGTTTCTATTCCTTTGTTCCCCAAGTACCAATCAGACACTTTATGAAGACTTACTAACAGGATATAGGGATATTTGGCTGTACATATTGCTAGTTTCACCGTGGAGCAGCTGCCTAGGCTCGACACTATAGGCGCTGATCTGAACGAGCTTATCTGCCGTATCTCGGCCGAAGACTGGCAATCTCTTACGAAAGATGAGCAGCGGTGCGTTATCTTGGCTGTCGTTCCTCGAGATGATGTTCGCGAATGCGGGTTGAACATAAAAGGAAGGTTTCATCACTTTGTGGAACAGTCCCTCGACAAGATACTTAATATGGGCGTTTTACCGAAGCCTCTTCCTGTTCGTGACGATAAACCTCTTCATGAGCCGCTTGCTAGTCAAAAAGATGAAAATTGTTCCGCTACAGTTGCTAGCCCCAGTGTTCCCAAGAGCGACGAAGGGACGTCGATAACGACTGAGATGGTCAACAAGGCTTCAATCTCTGAAGATATCATGAACAATGCTTTGGCCTCCGATGACACTAAGAGCAAGACTTCAAGCTCTGCAAATATCAAGGTCAGGGAATGGCTCTCTCATGATACTATGAGCATGGCTCCAGCCTCCGATAATACTAAGAGGCGCAATCGGGTCAGAGTGAAGCCCAAAGCATCTACGCCACGTCTTCAACATGATCCTGTTCTTTCCAATAATTCTCGACGTGCTTTCCAACAGGACTTCCGGAACATGCCACTGCACGACAGCAATCCAAACGACTCAGCATATCCTCGATATATACGGGCACAGAGTGATAGTCTGAGACTGCAACCTCTTCCACCAACGTCAGATATTCCCACATGGCACTGCGGGGTTGGTCACTACCCGGGATTCTATAATTCGTTTCACCCAGGAAATTTCACGGGAAATTAGGGAATTGGTGTCATGTTCAGGCCATTATGAGGCCATGTACGAGCTATAGGCAGGGAAAACGTTGGTTACAGAAGACTGTATTAGACCCAAGGGGAGCAAAAGTTAGTTTTGCCTTAGAATGAAGAAGAAGAAAATTAGAAAACATAAAAGCAATACTCTTTAATTAATTAATAATCCATCTTAATCCTTTTAGCATGTTCTTCTCGGAGACCAAAGCGTGGTTCAAGTGAGGAGCCTTGAGCCAAAACGTATGTGGCCATCCCATCTCAACCTGTACTTGCACCTCAATACCTGCCTTCCTGAGAATCATTGCGTAGCACAGTCCATCTGAGTATAGAGTATCGTTAGAAGTGAGCTGGATCCAAGTTCGAGGATGTCCTTTCAGTTCAGCTTCTGTGGCCTCAAGTGGCAGTTTCTCAAGACCGTCTCTGGGCAAATCTCGATTCAGATACCCCAGCAGCGACGTGACAAATGTTGAAGAGGCACTGTTATGATAAGGCTTCAGCTTTTCTGGGATGAGATCTTCACCACTAGCTCTGTCTGCTGTAACAGGACACCTTAGTAGGATGCCATTGATGGACCCCTGAGGTGCTGCTTGAGCCACCGCAGCTGCCATCTGTCCACCACTTGAGCTTCCAACGACAATTGTCTTTGCAGTTGATGAACGCAGTGTTCTAAATCCATCCATACAGTCTGATAGACAAAGAACCGCCGAGTGCTGCGGCAGAAGACGATAGCCTACAGAGTAAAGCCGTATTCTGGCAAGGCCTGACTTGACGAGATGCCGGCATGAGAGCTCTTCACTATCAGCTTCTCCAACTTTGAGGCCACCTCCATGGTAGTATATAATGACAACTTCTGGCTCCTGATGCTCACTATGCGTAAGATCCAGTTGAATAATAGGGATTGGATGGCCATCCACAGACGATGAGATTGTAAATTCCTTTTTGGTGATTCCTTGAGATAGTTTATGATCCCGTGCACCAGGTGCCATCATTTTTGCGTGTAGCTCGCGGCATTCTTGGGCATAGACGGGTTGTCTCTCCTCAACGGAATCGAATACTCGCGCAGGACCTCTTCTCTTAACTTCCTCTTCATGCTCCAGCCAGGAGGGGTCAAGTTCTGGGGCCGTTGTAAGGATTAAGGCATCGAGTTCAGGATCTGGAAACACCATCACGAATAGAGCTCAAGTATAGTGATGAGTTGATTTAGAACATAGATATGTCAACTTGGCACTTAAGTGTTGTTTGAGTATCAAGTTACACGATGAATTGTGTGTTAGCTGTAAGTCAATATTCAGGCTAAAGGTGTCTAAGCACACGTGACACTATAAGTACTTAATTATCCTCCGATTTTGTAAAGATGGAAGCAAGTGTTTCACGCGATAACTCAATTACCCAACGATGAATTATTTTGTTCGAAGTTGTTTGAGTGTGAAGAAATAGATAGACGAAGGAAATCAACAACTCTCATGTTCCAATTCCAATGATTGTATGACAACTCCCCAGGAGTGCTGAAATGAAACACAAGACCTTATTCATGATGATGAACATATAGCTACAGGCGAAAACTAATCAATTCTGAAATTCGAATCGATCTTGAGATACAGGGTACGTTGCGCAATATTTGGCTAGTACGAACCGCAGACCCAAGTACAATATCATCAAATGATTACCGCCAGTACCCAACTACTGCCAAACTGGAAATAAGAAGGCGTGATCCTGCCACTTTTATATTCGGCAGGGCAAGAAGAATCAAAGAGCAAACGATGAATATAAGCCCAAAGACTGCATATCTCTGTCTAATAACCCATGCTCATCCGTGCTTACCTAAGCGAAAGCTAGACATGGATAATGTCAACCAGGCTCAGACGGTTGTATTATGGCTAACTTTTGGAGTACCGTAGTGTACTTTGATTCAGATAAAAGAATACTGGCTTATACCAAGCCGGATTATCAGATGCCTGAAAAGTTGCTACCACCAGCTGGCGCAAATATCAAGGACCCAATGCCAAGAACTCATCAATTCTTCAAAATAGCATATTAAATCCAACATCTCTCTGAGCATGATACATCTCCTCAACACTAGGAAGACCTTTCAAGCGGGGTTGTTATGCACGAATAGGCATTATGAAGCACAGAGGAAATATTGTAGGTGGTTGGGTATGAGGAAAACCTGGGTTCTGCCTCGGGTTCTCGTATCTACAATGCTAGAGTACACAACGCGAAGCCGGAAAAGGAAAATCGCGATTCGTCTAAACCATAGCCAGGTCGCCAAACTTCTCCTATCCGAGGGGTTAGAGCTGTGGTATTTATCAGATCCCAGATTACATACCTTGTAGCCTGGCACCATCCATCGGCCCTTGGAAACGAGCTGGTCGGTCTTCTCGTCGATAGACTTCTCGGCAGCGGCAACCTCGTCCTACAAAATGTGAGAGTCGATTCAATGGTCTCGGAGACAATGATACGTACGACAGTGAGGTCCTCGAATGGTCGGGCCTCCTCGATGTTCTTGAGGGTAGCGGCAAGGTCCTTGAGCTCGAGGTCAACGGCCTGCTTGGTGGCCTCGGCATTCTTGACGGCCTCGGCCTCGAAGGCATCAATGGCCTTCAGCTGTCGGTTGACATCGTAGGTAACGGGCTTGAAGGCGTTGAATCGCTTCTCGATCTCATCGACGATGGCCTGGTTCTTGAGGACGGATCGATACTGGGAGAAGTCGACGGTGGTGGGCTGGTCCTGAAGCTGCTGAACCTTGCGGCGGACGTCCTCGTTGCGCTTCTTGAAGGCCTGAAGGGAGGCAACGGTCTGGCCACGGAGACCAAGGTTGCTGGTGACCTTGGTCCAGTCAAGCTTGAGAGCTGCGCTTCGCTGTCGAAGAAGGAGAAATTAGCTCATGGTATCGGAGGGTGTATGGGCGCGCGTTCCGGGCCGGACAAGAATTCGACGGCATCTATAATCAGTCACACGCGCCAATTGATGAATTGAACTTACAGTCGCCATTTTGAGAAGGGTTGCGATGTCGAGGGAGCGGAGAGGATGATCTTGATTGATTGATTGTTTGACTTTGCCGAACTTCGCCAGGGAACTACCGGGCGCTAGCAAGTCACGTGCTACCTCTGAGATATCCGTTGGGCGGCGTTTTTGGAACCCCTCATTGACGACAGTCGCCAGGTTGAAAGAAATCTGTAATGCTGGAAATGCTCTAACATTTTATTAATGTTGCAATTGCAATTGGTCTAGAAAACATATGTATAACACTGAGACTAGGACTCTTGCGATTACCAAGAATCGAGATAACATGAATGAGGATATGTCATAAATCACCAAGTCAAATACAGTCATTTCGTCATTGTCACCATGATCGTAGTAGCTTTGGGAGTCAAGTTTGACGGATGTGGGTGTTATTTCCCTTCAATTGTTTCCGTTATTTGGCATCAACTCCATTTCGCAGCGTAAAGTTCGCCCAGAACTAATACAGAGCCCAATGTTCGTCCCATGCACAAGCTTTTGTGAAAAGTTGTCCAGTCAGCAGGTTATGCCTAGATACTTAGGGCCATGATGGAATTGACGATATCGTTGTCGTTCTCCTTCAGCGCCTTGACGGCCTTTTTGCGGCTGACGTTGGCTTGGGTCATGACGAGCTCAATGTCCTTATCCTCGAGTCCGGAAGCATCGACCTCCTCGTCGTCATCCTCTTCCTCCTCCTCCTCCTCATCGTCATCGTCCTTCTTCTTGTCCTCAGTGGACTCGGCAGCCTTGCTGGGCTCGCCGTGGTTGTGGCCAGAGTGGTCCTCGGCGTTGGCGGAAGCGAGTTGCTGAGCGGCAGCTTGTTGAGCGGCAGCGTTGACGTCCTCAATCTTGGCCTCACCAAAAACACTGCACCCAAAGTCAGAGATGAATCTGCATGTAGACATCGAGGCAACTCACATGTAGGTGTTGCTGTTGGGCGACTTGTAGACCTCGGGGTTGTTGATGACGAAGAGGATCTGGAGCATGTGGGTTAGCACCATTCCTCACAATACCCCTCCAATCTCTGCCTTGGAGTCATCGTCACTCACGTTCTTGGGTCGGCGGAGAGTGACACGGGTGATGCCAGGGATGCGGGTGAGGTGCAGCTTCTCGAGGGCCTTGCGAGCCTTCTTCTCGTTGCGGTTGTGGATCACAGCGGTAGAACCAGCGGGGAGCTGGCCATCGCCGACCTCCTCGACCTCGGAGTCGTCGCTGGAGTCATCCTCGTGCTCCTGAACGGTGGTCTTCTTGGGCTCCTCGTCGGGAAGCTCTTCAACGCGGGGGTTAGACATTTTGGCGACTGGTGCGGGCACAGATGTTAGTGACACTACCTAGCTAATTGTTTGCTGAGGATTTTGTGGCTAGAAATTTGTCCCAGTATTGCCAAAATCGATGGCAGAATAACACAATGAACGGAACTTCAGCTGCGTACTTACTTGTTTTGCTGGTCCCAGTTACGTCTGTTTGCTGGCCTGATCTCTCACGTCGTCAATTTGTGATGGGGATATCGCACAATGTAATTCTAGGGCTTGCTTGGTGGGAGGTGGGAACTAATCTGCATTAGGTAATCAGGTTTTGCGCCGCTACCTACCTCTATGTACGTCCCTTAGACTTACGGCTAGTTGACGTCGAATTTGATAGACATTGATAGACAGACAGTATTTCAAGATTTGGTGGCATGTGGAATTAAGTAGGCGTAGATACAGTGAGCTTTTGGGGTATTCATTTCATTTTTATTTTGGCTACACTTCACAATGAAATCCATGTTCTTTTTTAATGCTCCTTATGCTTTGAATTCAGTTGATCTCAGATTCCGTATTGACGCCGTTCATCATGACGATGAAATGTGACATACAGTCTTCCAGAACGGAGCGAAAGGGAATCCGGCAGCCTCTATACCGCCGTGATGTGTTTTCCTGCCCAGTTCCGTACCTCTCAATCTAAACCCGACCTGCAAGCACCTCCGTGACTCCAGCTTTAATGACCCATTTATGCGGAGGCCTTGACCTTGGCAAGAGCCTTGCGCTCCTCGAATCGTCGCTGCTTCTTGAGTCGGAGAACCTTGAAGCGGTCGAAGTCGGTGAGACCCTTCCTCCGCTCAATCTGATCCCGCTTCTTGGCCCAGTTGGTCTGCTCCCACTTGGAGTCGATTTCGGACTTCTCCCAGAGCTTTCGGACGGTGCCGGTTCGGGAACCGCGGTTCAGGCCCTCGACGACAAGGGAAGAGAGGAGAACCTTGCTGAGGGGAACGGCTTGTCGGGGAACGGCGAGCTTAGGGTTGGCGGAAGGACCGTCGACGAGAATCTGTGACGGGTCAATATCGTATTTTTCGTCAACGGAAGTAGGCGACACATACTCGCTTGTGGTCGATGATCTCGACGATCGTGGCCAGGCGGCCCGTGAAGGGGTGGTCGCCGTTGATGACAACGACACGGCCAACCTCAACGAGGCGCCAGTTCGAACCCTCAATAACTGCGTCGCCCATTGTGACGGTAATCTAAGTAGCGGTCGATTAGTCGGATGTTCAAAAGTCGCGCGCAATGTTTATTCGAATACAATGCGATCGTAGGAGTCGAGGTTCATACCAGTTGTCGATTATGCTGTCCCGTTAGTTGGTTGTTTGCTGGAGCCTCGCGGACCTTGAAATCGCTAAGGACTTTTTGATGCTCGGTAAAAAAAGCAGGAACAATCCTGTGTGCCCTAACTAAAATGACTAATCCTTCTTTTTCGCGCCTTCCGCCGGATTAACTCTTCCACCGTTCCTGTTGCTCCGGAACCCCGGCGCGACTCCACAAGAGCACGGGCCATACGCGCCCAAGAGCTTCAAAAGAAAATTTCTGGACAACTTCAGGTCTCTCGCAGCCAAACCTCTTCTTTAAACGAAGAAGAGCTCACAGCCTTCCCAAGTGCATCAAGGTAAGCGATAAACATTTCCATTCCCTGTTACTCTCTCACGTTTAAGGATGAGGTAATTTGCGATTGATTCTACTTGATGGCCCTCTTTCGCCGGAGTGGCTAAATCGGGTGGAAAGCTGATATTCAATTTCTTACATATTCTGAAAGCACCACTTGTCTTCTAACTTGTCTTGCATAATCTTGTGTTCAACATTGACTAACGAAGATTATAGTGATGCGCTCCAGTTTTGTCTCTTCTGTCTTGGTCCATGGCCGTGTGTCAGTGTGTTCTCGATCGCCTCAATCATTACGTGGTTGACGGCTGGGATATCATGAGCAACCACGATCCTGTTTTTGATAGTTTAGTTTTGGCTTCAAATGTAATCATTAATTCATCCTTTCCGAGTCATTTGCCCGCAATGAAACGGCCGTGATCTAAACATGTGTTGTCTCAGCTTAAGCCTTGCCCTTGCGCTTCAATTCCTCTTCCTCCTCGGCCTGAAGCTCTGCATCGACCTTGGCGCCCTTGGAAGGCTCGTTTCCGTGTGCGCGAGCCTTGTAGTCAATATTAGCATGCTATGTCAAAAATGGGTGTAGATCGGACTTACAGGCAGAGTGGGATCCTTCTTTGATTGGGCAGTCTCGAGATCGTCGCCAGCATCGGACTTCTTCTGTTTTGCATTAGTTCGGACTCGTTGGATAATGGACTGCGGCGCTTTCACGAACCTCCTCAGCAGCTAGCCGGTTGGCGATGGATCGCTCATCCTCTATCGCATTGTTAGTATCTTCTCCTTCTCTTCACTTCGCCGAAGAAACTGACTGGAGTCGAGGTTGCTGTGAGAGTTCTCCTTGCCCTCGTTGTAAGGGTCGTGGGTCTGGCGCTCAGACTCGGGGACGTTCCTCTGGTCGCCAGCCTCGTAGACGCCACGGTTACCAACGTTGGAGTATCCAGACATGATGAAGTATGGAAGAAGTTTGGTGGTTTGGTTGTTGAGAAATTAGAATGTGATGAGATGAGATGAGACGAGATGTCGATTGTATGAGGAAAGCTTTCAATCGACTGCGAGAGCTTTTTGTAGTTCACTTTAACGATGAATCTGCCATGGTCGCACGCCTTGCTCCACTGCCTGACTTCATAGAATACGTCATTGTAAGTCCTTGGTCGCAACATCAAATACATCTAACACTACGTCATTAAGGCAAAGCAATGATTTCTTAGCCCATTTTAGGTTTTCTGCAACAAGCGGTTGTTGCAGTCGATATTCAGACTTGTAGCGCAAGTGATTGAACGTTGCTTGGCTCCCCTGATCAACCACAAGGAAGCGCGAAGGAGGAGGCCACGTGCGAGAATACCAATTACATCTCATGATTTCTAACTCATAGGTAACATGATGAATGTTTTTGAATGAAAAGCGTAGAATTGGGTACTCCATTGTTCTGAGCAAGCTAGTGCCATTGTCGTCGAGTTTGACACTATTTTCTAAGTTGAAGTTGATGGGCTTGGACAACTACCATCATCAGTCTACCGCGGACATCCAATGACTCTTAAAGCTTTTCTCGGCTCTATGATTCTGTGGCTCATAGCAGTCCAATTACTGCAGAAACTCTGTCTAGTTACTGGTTGTTATTGTACAAACAAAAAAGTCCATTTTCAGCAATCATGGAGCTTGCTGAGTGTTTGGTGCGTGCAACATGATTCAATCTCTCGAAAACTCTGGGCTAAGGGGGAAAGTTTTCATTGCTCAACGCATGAGTAACCAGGGCGTCGCTTTTTCGATTGAAATACCTCTATGGAGTAAGTTGGGTAAATTGAAGTCTTTTTTTCTTTACAATGGAAATTTTCGACTCGTAAAATTCATTGCTGTGAACTGATGCTACATCTAGCCAGGCATCTAATGCAAATTGATACGATGAACACAAAGGTACCTAGCTTCTCGTACTATCGTACGCAGGTGATAGAATGAAAGCATCAAGAAGCATAATAGTAATCAACTAAGCAGGGTAGGTAGCCTTTCGTTGTTTAAGAATATAGTGCCTACCTTAGATATTGAATCAAAGGTACCTAAGAAGAAGGCATTGAGATCTATCGCCTGTCATAAAATTGGTAGGCCAGTCCCCTCCATATTGCCCCCTACCAGGCCCGCGCTAGAAACGGAAGATAGCGGGTGGTGGTGTGGCACGGGCCAGCCGCAAGTCCGAGCCATTAAGTCATCTTTCGGCGTGACAAGCTTCACGAAGCTATCCCCAATTGGAGCTCCGACATCAACCTCTCACGACAATCATAATCCTACTTCAATTGTCGCCTCTACATACTTCTTTCAGCACCGACAAGACAAAATGTTTCGTTTCGTAAGTCGAATACTCAGCCACAAGCAGTGTAGATTGTTAACAAAGAACAGCGCAAGACGCTCGACATCGTGACAGTCTTTCACAAGGCTAGCTCTCCCGCATCCGTGAGAGTCGCCAATCTGCTCAAGCAGGTCTCTGCCAATGCCACTTCTGGTGCCACTCTTGACCAAGCGAGTGATCACTCTGCCCAGACATCACCTATCCGTGAACAATTCGAGCTCAACATTACCGAAGACCCCCCGACAGACGACCAGGTCAAGACAATTCTCGAATACGTTGGAACTAGTGGTATTTCCAAGATAATCAAGGGCGCAAACACCGAGAAAGATGCTCTGAGGAAGTTCAAGGAGAGCAAAGATAACTTTAATCGGCCAGTGGTACGTTCGCTCCAATCTCTGGTATCAGCAGATCCTAGCTAACAACAATTATAGGTTGTAGACTGGAACAATGGGAAGGCCATCTCTGGAGATAACGAGTCCGAAATTCTCAAGTTGCTCAAGCAGAAGTAGTGAATTTTAACCCACCAGTGTTGACAAGTCGCCCCGTCCATACCTCCCCTTGTATATACTGTATCAATGATCAACACATCTGATGATAATCATGTTGGCACGATACTTCTATGTGAAACAAGATTAGTATGCTACAATGTCTTGGCTGGAATTTTTGTCTTTTACAGCTTTGTCCCGAGTATTAACGGTTGAGAGCGGCAAAGTTACCCCCAGCAGTAACTACGTTCGGGTGGGCGCTTTGGACCACGACAGAACACTAACGTCGACTTGTTTCGATCGGATCGAATTTTTCTTTAGTCGAACTAGAAACGAGTTTCCCCCAATTATATGAATGCAAGAAAGGGTGCAAACAAATCTTTTTAACGGGAGTGACGGCAAAGTGTGGTTATGTGCAGCGGGAAACAGCAAGCACCCTTTTTAAGCCAACAGGTATCTTTGACCGATTGTGTTCTTTGTATGCGAGCAAAACAAACCTCAACTCGAAACACGTCTCATCCTCCATCCTTTGCAACAACTCCCCTTATGCTCAAGATACGTGTTGAAAACTCGTCTTAGCTACGGTAGCTAAGGCAGGGCACCTCGACCAACAACCACCTACCTTCTCACTGGTTGCCTTTGTTACGGATTTGACGGTTTGTTGTCGTCAAAGCAGCCGAAAGTCTAGCGGCCACTGTCAGTCAGCTGGCATTCACATTGGGTTGATGGATACTGAATCATTCACCTCGCCAACTGCTAATGCCAGTTGCCAGTACTGGTGCCAGTGCCAGTGCCAGTGCCAGTGCCAGTGAAGGCGACGGCGACGGCGTCACCGCCCGCTGTTTTCTTCAGTTCTATTGTTTTTGGTTTTGGTTTTGTTTTTGGTTTTGTTTTCCTCTGACCATCTCCTCTTCTTTCTAACCTACTCCCACAAATTCAAACGCACCCCAACATCGCCCATCCTTCTACGTCACATCCTCGTGTGTTGTGTGTTGAACTCAAGGAAAGAATAACTTTTATCTCCAGCCCTCCACTCGCATTTGCGATCTGTTATTAAACCCTCTGCTTGAGTCACTTTGTGCTCGGGCGCTGTCAATCCCACAAGGTAAGCATCCCAAGACCTAACCTAGGCGTGCCGTGATTCACTGCGGGAGATGCTCTATTTCTCGAGTACAAAACACAACTCAACGCAGATGAAACAACACCCTTCTTCAACCATACAACGCGTCTGATGATATCAGCTGCTAATCACTGTTGATAGGAAGCACCATGGCTCAGCCTCACCCCCTCTACATGGGGCACTCACCACTCTTGGGGCCACCGCCGCCGCCAATTTCGCACACAGATCAGACACGAGTCTATGCCAAAGACCAGCCGCCGAAATTGAGGGAAGCTTTCACCGAGTTTTACCCTAACGGCCTTCCAAATGTCTATAAGATGTTGCAGACCCCTGGTGCGGGGGGTGTTCCTCAGACTTACGTCGAGGACTATCTCCCTGCAGGATTCTATACCAGCGTTCGACCAGGCGCCAGAGCCATCTTCTCTACTGAGAATGGAATGCGTGAATTTCGTCACATGCATCACCTTCTGCCTCAGCGTCGGATTCACCTCTGGTCCAAGGACGAGATCCAATCTGTATGCAACTCCCTGCGAAAGCTCTACTGGGAGCATATGAAAGGCATGCAGAAACCATACTGTTGGGAGAGCCTGTACACCTATTTTGACGCATGTGATATTTACAACTACGGAGCTTTGAACCTCTGGAACGTGGCGAATCAGCTATTTGACGAGAACAAGCTGATCTATATGGATCTGGCCAAGGAAATCGCAGTCGAAATCGGCCACTGGGCTGATGGGTGGTTGGCGAAGGAGAACAACAGCAACAAACTGCTGCAATGGGACGAATCTCAGGGCCCTCTTTTGCCTCTACTCACAGAAGAAGATTGGAAGGAGATCGGCAACATTCAGGATGCTGCGATGCCACTTATCGCAAGTGCTCTGAAGCACCGTCGCTCTCTGTTGCTCTCACCCGAGAAGCTGAAGCTAGGCGTGAAGCCTAATCACTTGATGACTTCCTGTGGAAACAACAGCCTCGAGAACTGGTTAGGTGTGTAAACCTGTGCCCAAGATTATGGTTTGGCGCTAACTTGAATACAGCTGGACAGCGGGTCTTCACGCCTTCCGGTCTCCCATCACCACCTGAAGTCAGATCTCATCAGTGTTCGCCGGCGTCCAGAAATGCACCAGCACCGGCAATTGTGCACCATCGCAACCACTACTACGCTCCGCCAGGTGACAAGCGCAAATCCAGTGCTGTAGAAGCATTGCACCAGTCTGCAGCCGCCGCCGGACCTATTATTGCCCATGGCAGCAGCGAAATCACCAGATCAGAGCAACGTGCAACAGACACCATGCGTTGGGACGCTATCCAAGCGTCGTCCAAGGCCAGGAGTAAATCAACTGAGCCTGTTCCTTCGTATAGCCTACCGTCTCTCGACATCAGCGACGCAGCTACTGCCCCTTCGGACACGCAAGTCAACACTGCACCACCAGTGGAAGGCCATGAAGGCGATGATGAGCAATTTGACGCACTCACCCCTACAAAGGTCCCCCGCCGAGGTCGTGACAACCCGCGGGCCACAAGAGGAGCCCCCAAGTCTACAGTGACTGCGTCTTTGCCGGCATCGGCTGTAATGGGTTTCTCAGTTTTAGCTACCAGCCCGCAGCATTCTGGTGATGATTCGCAACAGGCAGGTCATGTCACAAGGCCCTCGGTTGGTAGCCTAAAAGCTGTTTAGGAACCAGCTCAGGCTACCTCGAGCCCTTTGAAAGAGGACCGCACAGATCGGAATGGCAAGAACAAAGACACAAAGCAACGAACAAGCCCTAACAAAGACTTTAAGAAGGGCCAGCGGCCGAACCGATCTTTTGCTCGTTCTGGGGTTCACGACCCGAAAGGTGCACAGTTCCTCAACAAGGCTCACAATCTGGCTCACTCCCAAAGACCGGACTCGGGCTTTTATCCCAACGTCGGGTCTACTGTTATGCCTGAGGAAATGATAGTACCACAAGTACAGCCTGCCTTGGGAATTACTTTCCACCCGGCTGCAGGTTTCAGTCATGCCACGTCTGGAGGCTATCCTAACCTCCAACAGAACTATGGAATGCCAACTGGACTGGGCTATCGTCATCCGAATGTGCAGCAGCCACCTCTGCCACAAAAGGGTCTTGCACCGAACCGGGGAAGAAACCCTAGTATCTCATCCCGCCTCGACCATTTCGAGCCAAACGAACGATGGCCTCATCAGCATCGTCATGAGAATTTCAACGATCCTACGTCCGCACCCAACCGAGGAGGCTACCAACGTGGTGGGCTTCGCAGGGGGACAAATCGTCGTGGTAGCCATAACCAGCGAAACGCAACTGCACCTATCATGCAACAGTCTGGTCCTGACTTTGCTAACAAGAGACGTGATGGAGTACCGTGGAAGGACCAACAATGGCGTCGACCTGGCTCAGACTTCATACAAGTGACATGCCAAAACGTTCAGAATGGTCTCACCATCAACGACTATGTTCCCTGCTCCTGCCAGATGTGCGATGCTCGTAATCGCTCTGTACATATCACGGCCAAATGTTTCGAAAACACTACGGCCGTGGATTTACAAACACGAGTCAAACATGGTCTGTCTGAGCGATATGGGTATGTGGAAGATGTATACCCGCTGCAATCCAAGGAGCCAGGGCGTTTCCTTGCTCGGTAGGTTATGGCTTTTTGTCCAGTTCACGCATACCGATTACTGACTTCAAGTAGGTTCTCGGATACTTCCTCCGTTAGCAAGGCTCTGGCGATGGGCAGCGGAAGCATGCCTGAACAGGGCATATCGCTTATTTTCTCGCCAGCCATGCGCTCGAAATGGGCGGTTCCTACTCAAACGTACATTCGAGAAACCCCTAGCCAAGGTATTGGCCAGCCCTCGTTGGCCGCATCCTTCTCACCATACCCATTCGGGCCCTCGATGTCAATCAATGCCCCAAGCGCTGGCCCTGCTGCTCACCTTGTCCCTGAACTAGCTCATCCGGCTGCTGTCAACCTACCGCAGGAGTACAGTGGCCAAGGCTGGCCCGTAGATGGAGCACAACGTGCCACTTCAGGCTTCATGAGACCTCCTTTCTCCAACCAACCATCTGCCATTACAGTTCCAGCAGGTTCACAGCAGAGCTTGTATGAAGCGCCAAGACATGCCTTTGTGCAGGCTGGACTTCTTGACACTACCACTACTAATGTGGAGAGAGGCGAGGTAACCTCTGATGAGCTTCTTCAAACAAAACCACCGGCGGAAGAGGCCTTGAATGAGATTCGGGACGCTGAGCAAGATGATTCGACTAGCCCGCGAAGCAACGGAAATAAGATTCTCGGGGCCAAAGCTCGGGTTTCCTTACCTAACACCCCCTCTAAAGCTATCCAAGGCCCTCAAGCACCCTCTTCCACCAAGACGGCTTGCCAATTAATCGGTGATGATACTGCTGTGAATGCTGAGAACACGACGAAGCTTGATGGAACTCCAGACGCAGAACTTGAGGCTCCCACTAAGATAGAGGTCACTTCTCGCCCTCAGGCTACCGCAGCATCTGCATCTATCAGAGGCAAGCCCAGCCACATCCGTGTGCCCAGCATTTTTACTGAGCATGAGATCAAGGAAAGGCGACAAGCATGGGCGAAAATATCCATGCCTCTAAATCCACACAAGCCCAAGCCTTCTACACCGACCAAGCCCCGCAGTGATGATCTCCAAGATGAAGCTACCTTGCGAGTCCTGAAAGGTGAAAAGCGTGAAGCTGGTAACGCTACTGGATCGGAGGTGTCGACGCCAACCCAGGCTGTGACCTTTACCCCAGAGACCGGAAGCGTTTATGAGCCATCTGAGAAGCACGAAGATGAGGTTTCTTCTCAGCATGAGCGAGACGCTTCTGCCTCTCACTCAGCCCCTGTAGTAGAGGAAGATGTAACCGACTCTGGCAAGGTTGGTAAAAATGAGGCACAACCATTCCAGACTACAACAGGGCCTGATGTGGCCGCTGCAGCAACCGCGGAACTCGAGCACAAGGATGAAATGCCAAATCAATCTTTCCAGAAACCTTCTTTGACAACGACGTCAGTATTGAATGCGCCTCAGCGCCTTGGTGGAGGTATTCCTGGTGAAAGCTCTCACACGAATCACCACCAAGAAACTACATCGGACTCCCAGTCGAGGGGTAAGACCAAGAAATGGAAGTCAAAACCAAAGAAGAAGAAGGGAAAGCAGAGTGTTGGGCCTCAGGGCAACGCACCCTATTTTCCTACCAACTTCCGAGATCAGGTGCCAGCCGTGCCACACCTCAACCCTCTGATGGGCCAGGTTTCGTACACCGATACTGGAGTGATGGACACTGAGCCAGTAACTTCAAGGCACTTTGAAGGCCAAGGCTCTAGCTCATCCTCACCCACAAAGCGACACCACGAAGGCCCAGAACAGCGTTCTACTTCTAGTAACTCCAAGCGAAGCAAGAAGCACGGACATGGCCATGGCCAGTTTTCTCAAGTTGAGCCAACATCACAACCTACATTTGACGAGTCCGACTCTCCTGATGAGGACGCTCGTGGTCGCAGAGGATTCAGAATGGGAAGAGGTGGCTCACTTCGCATGGGCAAGCAGCGTCGGCCCCGTCCTCTCATGACTGGCCCTGCACTCGCAGAGCAACACTCGGACACCCAAGTGACACCTCCCTCCTCCGACTTTGCTTTCGAATGCTCAGGAATGTCGGCCTCTGGTGGATCGCAAAGCTTGAGTGGGCTTGGTACTAGTGCAAGAAGCCGCTTGAATCCAGCAGCTCAGGAGTTTGTCTCACCTTCAAGACTGGCGCACTTAGATACACAACCAGCTGCCGAATCAATTGGCACAGAGAACAAAGGAAAGTCTAAGGTTGATGAATCGGCTGTTCCACGCAGTAAGAGAGATGAAGGCATTCAGGAACATGCGAAGACCGAGGTTGACAACGGAGGAGCAGGCGACGGCCCGATTCTCTCTACCACGACCAATACAATCCTGAAGCATCAACGAGCGCTCTCTGAGGTTGTTCCAAACCACACCCCTCACAAGGAAATTGTGTCGCAAGGAGAGGCAAAGAAGACGCCATCGAAGAACCACAAACGTGGCAAAGGAAAGGAGAGAGCATTCACCTCAAGCGTGAAGGTTGAGAAGGTTGGAGGCAAGCAGGAGAAGGCCCAGGACACGTCTCATACCCCAGAACGTCGGACCGCTAAGGTGAAGAAGCCCGGGCTGATCAATGAGGACTGGCCATCGCTGCCAGGACCTCGTGACCGTGCCCCATCAAAGCCGCAGACACCGTCGATTTGGGACTCAAAGACAAAAATGACAGGAGATGAGCGTGATCCTGGACGAGAGTCTCCACTTACCAAGGAGTAAGTGACGATGCAAATTGATGAAGCAAGCATGGCGACGCGTGGGACGGAAGGATCTTAAAAGGCATATGTAGCAGTTTTGGTTTGTATACTGTTTGACATAGTGTCAAAAGAATACAGGAATGCCAAGGACGGAAGGAAAGCGGATTTTCAAAGCTTTATTTTGGATGTGGACAATATGGATTGTTCACTGTGATTAATTACTTTGAGATATTTGGGTTGCTGTTGGTCATGATAATGAGGCATGAAAACATGGGCCGAGTAACACATAGTACATTGAGTACATTCAAAAATTGAATCGTCCCAAGTGATTGGCCCTTTGGCTTCTTTACCGAGATCTAGATGCTATTTTAACATCCGCAAATTGGAAACAAATGAGTTTCGAGGGGCAAGTATATTGGCTTCGGTATAGGCAACGAACTCATAGAGTATTCATATACAGCCTTGACGTTGGGGTCGTTCCTATACACCCGAGACGACATTCCTGACTCTGTGGAAGCACGCTTACAAAGATTACAGGAGACTGGGAGGCAGCCGCAAATTGATCGGCACATTGGATGTCGATGTCGGGTTTGGTAGTGGTACAATGCTCTCTTGTCGCATGCTGATTTTGACCTTTATGTACATTTCAGTGTCATGAAGCCAGACTCCGAGGCTCGCCCATTCATTCCCCTTTCGCAAAACCAAGTAACTGTCATCTATTGCGTGGGCTTAACCAAATCAGAAACGGCATCCTCAATCTCCTTGTCGGAAAGACCCTCGAGGACCTGGGACTTTTCGGTGCCTCGCTCTATTTATCGATATTAGTAAACCGGACTTGGGGTGGCTTCTGCTGAACAGAGATGATCTGGGTGTCGGAGTGGCTGTGTGCAACTTGAAAAGACGAACCGTATCGGGCGAAGACCTTGGGTTGGGTGCCAGCGGCCTCGCGGATGAGAATTGGCGTGTTGGGGTTGTTGCGCTTCATAGTAGGGTACGCTCGGGTGAGGAATGATCTGTATCGATGCACAATAAATATGGTCAGTCCGATTGCTTCTGAAACCTCATAGCCCTCCCATAATGCTCCTCGATCGTATGTGTATTCCCATTCCCTCAATTGGGTCTTCGTCGTGTCGATTATTGTCGTCGTCGTCGCTGGGGTTCTTAAATTGGAACGTACCGCATAGCCGCGCTTTGCTCTGAAGTCTGGCAAAAGAGGAATCGCACCTCGCGGAGGGACTTTGTGAAGGCGTATTTGGCTGACATTGTGGGCGAGTTTGGTGCTTGGATCGTCGAGGCAGCGCAGCGAAGCAAGTCGGGTCGACCTTGAAGTGCTAAGTAATTGGAAGCTTGTGGTTGGCAAGGATCCTCATGAGGCTCCCGTCGGGCGGAATAAACTGAAAGGCGGCGGTACAAGGGTACGTATTTCATAAAAAGCCAATGGCGTAATAATGCAAGGCATAATTCAGTTATGCACAATAGCTCCGGTGCCGCTGGCACTCCATTTTCCCCCACAAAGTTCGAGTTGGTGACCCCGGACGTACCATAACTCCGGTTTCCGACTGCCGTTTTGCGCCCTCAAAGTTTCCCTGCTTTTAGCGCACACCGTCCACTGAAAGTTGGGGGAGATCTCGGGGCGACAGCGACCGACCCTTGCTTGCCCCAACATCTCGTCAAGCTTCTCGTCGACCTAACGTAGAACCTCATCTTTGTCTCTCCCTATCCTCTGAAGCAATCTCTCCCCCACCAAAGAGATATACGTGTAAGTAACCAATTTCTTAACTGAGATTTGAATCAATTGCGTCATTGTTTGTCAATTTGCTACATTTTTACCATGTCGCATATATCATTGACCTTTGGCGCGCAATCTTCCTGACTACATATCTGATATTGATACTGATACTGACAATCGCATTCTCAGCAACTCATAATGGCCTCGTCCGCAAACAACCTCTTCCGCGCCTCGCGCCCTCTCTTCCGCCAGGCCACCCTCGCCGCTCCTGCTCGACAGGCTTTCCGCCAGCAGACCTTCCGTCAAAACTTCTACCAGGGCAGCGGACGTCGATGGCAGAGCACTGATGGCGCCCAACAACAGCAGCAGGGTTGGTTCAAGCGCATGTACGAAAGCGAGGTCGGCTTCAAGACTGTGCACTTTTGGTGAGAATCCTGCGAATAGAAGCTGTGGAGAAGTGTTTGCTAATGTGCGTGGTTGCAGGGCTCCTGTCATGAAGGTTCGTCGACGACTTGACTACAACCTCACGATATCCACATTGTGATGCTCAGTCATTACCAAAACCCCGATCAATCACGTCGTCAATATTGTACGAAGCACATACACTGACCTTGTCCTTCACTTATAGTGGGCTCTTGTCCTTGCCGGTATCTCCGACTTCGCTCGTCCCGCCGAGAAGCTCTCCTTCACTCAGAACCTCGCTCTGACCTGCACCGGCATCATCTGGACTCGCTGGTGCCTGATCATCAAGCCCAAGAACTACCTGTGCGTATTACCCTTACACCTTTGAGATGTCGCATGTTCACTAATGCTCATATCTTAGGCTCGCCGCCGTCAACTTCTTCCTCGGACTGGTTGGTCTCGTCCAGCTCACCCGAATTGCCAAGTATGAGTCCGCGAAGAAGCAGGGCCTGCACGGTGTTGTTGAGGACATCAAGGCTGATGCCAAGGAGGCCATCAACGAGGTCAAGCCTTAAGATGCAATCAAACTGTGGCAAACTGGACAAGAGTCGAAACACACGTTTACTTGACATATCTCGCGATCTGCGCCTTCCTTTATAAACGACTACTCTTAAGAGGGATTGTCTCGAGGAGTAGGCAAGAAGTGAATCAAATATAAGCACATTTGCTGGCTGAAAAGGAGGGAACCTTCAGAATCATTCCAAGGTCAGGGCAAGTCTCGGAATGGATGGCTGTTTTTTCTCATGCGAATTAGAACATAGGTAGTCACTACGCACAGTTGGGTTGGGTTCAACGAATAGATAAACTTGTATAAGACATCATAGTTCCATGTATTTGTTGAGTACTGTACGTATTCAAGGCGTTAGTAAATGTCTCTGCCCCATCAACAATGCACAACAGCCAGTGTCTACATGTCAACTTCTTCTCATTGTCCAGAACTATATCCTCTCTAGCTCTGTTTAGGTATCACTTATAGTGGCATTCATGTAACACCAGCAAGCCTCTTGCACCACCTGTCAACGCCTTGCCTCAAAGAATTCCCCTCGCTATAGATCCAATCGTCAGGCTCATGTGGCTTTTAGAGCCTATAGGGCCACGGTACGTCAAGTGAAGAACCAAGTGTTAATATGTACACGATTAGACAATCCCTTTCCTTAAAACAGCCATCAGGTGTTCACCTTATCATCTCAGTCATGTTTCAACATCTTCTTCCCACGCCAGGTGGGTCGTTCATGAGATGTTAATCATCATGACCAGCAATCAATCGCCCACTTCATATTACTTCTCCATGTGGCCATCATTCAAAAGCATCTCCAGGACAATCTGGCGGCCCGGAAGCTCTGGGTGGCACATGGCAATCTTGACGGTGCCCTTTGACCCTTCGCTGCCGCTTGATGACTGCATATATCCGTTGCTGTGCGACTGCGTGCTCAGCGTACTTCTGCCTGTAGGCCCACGGACGCCAAGATCGAGAACACGCACGTCTCGGCCGGCAATGATTTGACGCAATCGCCCATTCTCAGCATTCCGCACCTCGACGTAGTCCTCGTTGAAAAGGAGTAGGTACTGTCCGTACATAGTCGCCCCACGAGCCTTCTTCTGCTTGCCCGTGTACTCCATGATAAGCGTTCGGCTGACATCGCCGTGCTTGTCTACGTACACGGCGCAATCCTCGTATGTCACGATAAACTCATTCTCATTGAGCCTGAACATGCCAAGTGGTTTTTGATCCCGGATACGGCCCGCAATATTAGCAATTGCAGGTGCTTTTAGGTCCGGAATCGACATGGGCTGCTTCTTATCCAGTGTGAGCATCTCGACTCCCTTCGCTGTCGCAACCGCAATGTAAGTTTGGAACAAGCTAAGGGAATAGCACTCGGTTGGAAAGAAGAATTCGTCAAAGTCGCGGAATGTCTCAGCAGATCCTCCGCCAGCCTTGCGTCCACCAAAGAGCCGCGACTTCTTTTCAGTGGACTTTTGGAAGATGGGCTCAAGAACCTTGAATGAGGTGTGTAGGCCCTCCTTACGCTTATAGAACAAAAGCATACGGTCCTTCATTTTCGCCGTGGCGAAATATGTCACGTCTTTGGCAAGTCGCTGTGGCGCTCGTCGGGGGTTGTCGTTGAGAGGCGCTGAAAAGTCAGAGACCGGAGCGATTACGTCCAAAGGATAAGAAATGAGGTTCTTGTCAGCAATAAGCACGCAAACAGAGAACTCCTCAAGGACAGCGATCTGGGTGACGCGAGTTGCTTGGACTGTCTACAAATAAACATGTTAGCTAGGTTGCTTTTGAGAAATAGAGGAACACATACCCTCTGCCATCCACGGGGATTTGACGGCTCCGAAATGTAGACACCATAATCAGTTCCGATCGCAATCACGGACTTGCCAAAGGCCGTAAATCCAGTGGCGCAATTGACCTGAGCACGGCAGACGGGGGCAACACCTTGAGCTGGTCCCAGCACGCTCTCCAACTCTTGAATGGCCCGGTCAAGAGGAGTCCCTTTGACTGGAACACTTGGGAATCTGGCGTACATGGAGGCAACGTCGTAATGGAAAGCAGCATCCGCCAGAACTCGAAGCCTGAAAGGTTCAGCGTTTTGCGAGAAGAGAGCCTTGGCGTGCCTTGTTTTGGTCTCGATAATCTTGTTGCACCAGTCGGCTCGGTCCTTTGCCGAGGACGCATACAGGGTGTATACTTCATGACCCAAATGCTTAACCTTGAACGGATATAGGATCTTGCCTTCAGTATCATTGGAGCCAGTCGGCGTCAGGGATGAGCCCAAGGAAGAATTTGTCGCTACATGTTCCAGGCCAGGTCTTCCGGTATTGCTTGTCACTTTGTTGAGCTGAGTGTTGGAGGCAGAGGCTGCTGTAGTTCTGCCTAAAGGAGCAGTAATGCCTTTTTGCTTCTGGACTGGCTCATCGTTGACGCTCTCAGGAAACAAGAGGGGCATTGGGATAGGCTGTACTATGTTAGTAATGATTCTAGTTCATCCGCCAGGCAATTATACATACCTCTTTTGAGACATCATACTTCTTGTCCTTAGCCTCCTTTGGGGTGACTGTCTTCGCCAGGATCATGTAGTGGTCGAAGAGTAGAGCATGTGTATCAACCCATCTAACTCCCTTTGATCCCATCCTTTGTAAGTCACCTTGGAAGATCAGCTCGCGACCAAGATGGTCCAAATTAAGGACAGAATGGAAGCCTGGCCTAAGGACGAGCATTCTATTAAGCTCCATCATCTCGACCCTCTTATTCTGCTCCGCGACCTTAGCGTCAGACTCAAGAGCAACTTGTCTGACTTCTTGAATAGCTTTCGCCAGGTTGGTCTTCTCCTCACTGTCGTTTATCATTTTACCCTCAACACTTTCAAGAAGAAGGATGTATCGTTGAAGACGCTGGATCGGGGCGATCAGATAATGTGTCCAGTCGTGCTTTGACGAAACCTTCTGCTTCTGCATGTCGTCCAAGAATCTTTTAAAGAGAATGTTGCGATCCGCCTCCCTGCGAACCTGATAGACTGCATTTGGATAGGCGGAAGCATACTCGATATAGATCGACTTGGCCTTGCGAATCCACTCACGGAATAAATCGCTGAAGCCAGTAATCCAAGGACCCTGCTCTTGTTGTCGATATTTGAGTTGTGCCAGCAAATGATCCTTGTTGATATCCTGAACGGTGTCCAATTTTCCAAACACATGGTGCAAGAACTTGTCTCGTTTCTCGGGCTTCAGGATTGGTGGCTGCATAGCCCGAAGTTGGTCTCGATAATATCTGCGGAAGATATCCAACTGCTTGATATAGTTTTCCTCGCCAGTGACAATCTCGTGTAGAATATTTTGGCGGTCAACCTCCTTCTTGGGTTTCGTCTCCCAGTCGGCCTTGGTAAGGCCGTAGAAAACGTGCCATTCATCAGCCGGTTTGGAGTCCTGTGCCAGCTCCTCTAGATCAACCTTCTTGAGGGTGCGGGTACAATGGTGAGAATAACATCGACCGCCAATCTCTTCATCGTGTACCTTGGGCGCGTAGCAGCCAGAGCCGGTCAGTTGCCACAAAACTCCGGATATGTGGCCATCTCCAAACTTGACCCATTCCTCATCAGGCACAAGCACTCCCCAATTGAGCATTAATGATATCACATGTGTGCTGAGAACCTCGGCGTCTGCCACATTCATCATAGGGATCTTGCCAGTAAAGAGGTTGATCAAGGCCTCCTCAATCGTCTTGGTTTTTAAGTCCATTTCACCCTCTCCCATCTCCCGAACCCATGCCTCGAGACCACTGAGTGCCCACGGCTCAGGGCACCTACGAAAGTCAGCCGCATTGAGCTTCGAGGGTATGAACTTCTTCTTTCGGCCGCTTGGTAGAGTTATTCCGTCAAAGCCCGCTATTGAGCCAGCAGGAGTTTCATATTCTGGAAAGGCTTGAGACTGTGACGGCATCTGCTGGTGTTGTCTGGTAATTTTTCTGCGCTCTTCGGCGGCATCAGTCCTGGAGCGAGCCGGAGTTTGGACTTGAGGTGTGTGACTATGTCCAGCTAGTGATATGGATCGCTCAGGGTGCGGGTTGTATGGTTGGCCAGCTTGGTAATAGGCTTCAGGGGTGTCTGGTGCACCCATTCGCGAGTCGGTACTGCGTGAATATGCGTGCTGGTACTGCTGACGATTGTTGGTTTGGAATGAAAGCATTGAGCTACTATCAGATCCAGGTCCAGGGATCGCTGGGAGGGGCCGATTTGACAGTCCTGGGTGGTAAAATAGGTCTTGCAGTTCATCTTTGCTTGGTGACTCTGTTCCACTTTGTCGAGAACGCAGTGATACTCGCTCATCTTCCTCATCGAAGCTTAGTCGATGCTCTGTCGGTGGCTGAAGACCTCCCGTGCCGCCATAGTCTATCTCTGCCGTCTTGAACGCCGGTACACTTTCACCATGATCATATGCACGGTTGAAATAGCCTGGTGTAGGAAGAGGTCGAGCGCCATCTTGACCAGACGATGTGGGTGGGGATCCAACATCACCGCCGTAGGTCAAGGTGCCGCTGAATCCGCCACCAAGCATTCCTAGATCCACGCCGGCTAAGTCGCTATCACTGCTCTGGCCTTGCTCTTCAGGGTGGGTAGGCAACGTGTTTGTGTTGTTAACGGGCTCTGGCATGGAGTCCGTCATGGCCGGCATATCTGTGTATCCAAAGGCAGTACTGAAGCGTTGTTCATCGAGCTCAGCCTGTCGCATAGCGAGTAGACCGGCTTCCCCATACGCATCATCGTCGTCTTCGGGTTCATAGGCAGTCTGGCCTGTTCGAGTTGAGGTTGTTCGGCTGGCAGTATTGGGAATTGTGGTGGCGCCCGAATCAAATCGTTGCAGACCGTGAATGTCATCATCGTACTGGCCATTCTCGGGATCAGGTAGTGGGCGGTAGCCTTGCCCAGAGCCACCCAATTCAAGTTCCAACTCTTGCATTAGATTATCGCTCGTAATCCGCTCATGCCCGGCATTCCAGGAAAGTTCATCGTCAACGGGTCGGCTCGGCAATGGTGCATTCGTTGGATGTCGTTGTAGATCAGGGGATGTTGACCCCGGTAGGTTTGAAGGTGACCCGATGGGCGAAGCTTGTGAGTTCGAACGAGATGGCCTGCTATAGAGTGAATTGT
Organism: Fusarium buharicum; assembly: GCA_014822075.1. Lineage (NCBI taxonomy): Eukaryota > Fungi > Ascomycota > Sordariomycetes > Hypocreales > Nectriaceae > Fusarium > Fusarium buharicum. The sequence continues at coordinate 73,401 of JAATHB010000509.1, read as the reverse complement.
GCTCAATCGGAGAATAATAGGGTCCAACTGGCATCTGGGTTGTGGTAGGATATGGGGGCTGTGAGGCACTCGAGTAAGATGGAGTAGATCCATTGGACAACTGGCCTGGGTATTGCCCATAAGGCTGGTCGTATGCCGATGCACCAGTTGAGGCATTGGAGGGACTCCGTAATGGCTGGTCGTACCCAGATGACAAGGCAGGGGAAGCTGCTGGTTGCGAATAACCTGCTGCAGACTGGCCGTACCCAGAAGACCTCTGCGAGCCATATGTCGAGTTGAATCCCTGGTAGGAAGCCTGCCTTTGCAGAGAGTTGGTGCCTGCATAAGCAGATGGATCGTAAGCCTGCGGCGTGTAGGAGCTGGCATTCGAGCCATAACGAGTAGGAGGCTGATTACGATAAGGAAGAGCATTGGTTGATGTTGACCGCGAGAACCCCGATGTTTGCGCAAAGCTCTGGGGATTGTACGAATACGTAGGCGTAGGAGGAACATCTTGATACTGGTGCTGGTAGCCCGACAGTGCGTTATTCGTGGAACCATAACCAGGACGGGCCGCTGGAGAATTGCTCATGAAGAGCTCGTCCTCCCCGTTACCAGCAGCACTGGGATAGGCGGGCGATCGACGGTCGAGGGGGCGCTCAAGATAATCGGCGTCGTCTCCGCCATTGAAGCTGGCTCGGCGTCCAACATCAGCGCTGTAGGATGGTTGGCGCTGCTGCTGCTGCTGTTGTTGTTGCTGGTATTCCTGGCCGCGACCGGCGACTGGGTATTGTACAGGTGGCACATGGCCGTATCTTCGTTGATCGTCACCACGAAAAGACATGGCGGTAATCGTTTAGAGGAGAAGTGAAGGCGACGGAGGAATGCGGAGATAATCGCAATGCAAAGTAAATGTCTGCCGTTGGGGCTTGGCGGTTCGGGCGTCTATCTCGTATAGGACGGCGAGGGTTGGTGAGCGCGGGCGGGTCGCATTGAGGGGCCGAAAGTAACGGGATCAGAAACGGAAAGAGCAAGACGACACTGTCGTCTGCAGCAAGAATTAAAAGAGCGACGGGATGTGCGGTGCACAGAGTCGAGTCGAGGCGGTCGAGCTTCAGCGAAAATGGATCTCGGGATGGATGTGATGAGCGGACTCGAAAGCGGCGGGCGCGGGATTGCTTGGGCGGGAAGCCCCTCTTACTCAGACAGGGCAGGGTCGGGTCAGAGCTGGAGCCTCGCGTCCTGCGGTGTGAGATGGCGGGCGGTACGTAGCTACAGTATGTCACTGTACTATACCAAGCTCTGACGATGCCCTCTGAGATGATTTCGCAGGGGAGAAAAGGAAGATAAAGATGGTAATTATTGTCCTTTCAGCTGAGGGTCAGAATTAGGTTGGTGGTAAGGCAGGGTTTAGCGAGTGACGGGGAAAATAATAAGAAGAGAAGGGGCCAGGACCAAGGGTAGTAGGCAAGGTAAGATTGAGACGTCAGTGAAGATCAATCAGGCTCCGAAGCTCCCATGGACCATCCCCGATTCTGCAAGGAGAGGAAGCGCCTTGGGTTACAGTCAGTACGTGCTACTGTACCTCGTAGGGATTGAAAACAGAGCATAGCACAGCACAGTTCTCTTGTTTTAATGTGACCAAGCCACAATCAGATGATGACATCCATTGAGTTATGAATCTTGACGGCGTCCTGCAATACAGAGTCCTTCAACCAGCCGCTTATACTTAATTTATATGAAACTGATATCGCAATAATGCCTAAAGATTAGGCTGTCTGATAGAGCAAATATGCCCAAGTCTTTATATTAATAGAGCCTTTCTTTGCCTGAGTGAAATATTAATATCATTGCCGTCTTTTCCAACACCCCATAGCCACAAGTACAGCAGGACTCCACTCTTTGTTATCTCGCCGCCGCCTGGGGAACCCTTGGACCTTAACTCGGCTTCGGTTATTAAAGTCTTACCCAGATGAGGCTTTGGCTTTATGACGCGACTAGCAGCATAGACTCGTTGGCTCGTGCTTAAGCTCAGTCTCGGATTCAGTGTTTAATACTGGCGGTGCAAGATAGACAGCAATACGGTATCTCTAACATTCAATCCATAGATAGAATGGTGTGGGCAATGGATTGCTGGGCGGCCTCGCTGTCAGATTCACGGGTGAACTGTACGTCAGGGATGGATGGCGCAAGACGTTCTCTCTCTAGACTTCTCGTATTTAGAATCCCATTGGTTGCAAGATGCATAGGTATCTGAATATAGTGCTAATACGATCATCCCGTGTTTCAACATGAGGCAGCCTACCTTACCTGATTTAAATAGGACGTTAGAACTTTAAATCATATCAACGGTAAAAAAGTAGCTTCTCAGAATATCATCTTTATTTATCTTCAGTAGAGTTTATCATTTATGGGTTCTCTTGAAGGAATGGGATATAGAATACTGTATGGTGTTACAAGATAGGTACTTATCTGTGGACGTGAATGACTTTTCTTTAGCAACCGTCCCGCGCCAATCGCAATTCTCAGGACCAGAACCTCTTCAGGTTTGACAAGCTAGGTTGATAGCTGGTGACCTTTGTCTGTTGATGTCCTACTCATCTGACTGCATACATGCATATTCCCACGTAAACTCGACGTGTTACGGAGAGACCGAAGCATGTCAGCCGCCTTCAGCCACAGCCCTACCAGGTCACAGGCCAAACCGCATTTATTTGACGAAATACCAAATTCCCAAAGTCCCAATCAATGACCCATAATATCTTTTATTTCTTCTATACAGTACGCACGGTACCTTGATATCCCTGCAGTTGGGCTCCTTTATTCTGTTCGGGTAGCCAACTTCATTTCGCTTTGCTCCATGCGTTGTCTTGGCGTTTAACTGCAATAAATTGTTCGCCTATCCCAGAATCTTTATCCACTTGATAGAAAGACTAACTTGAGGAATGATTTTGACCGACGGTAATCGACATCGCCCAAGACCGTGTCCGTTGCATGTTAATGTTCTCTACACCGCACTTGTATCACTGAGCGATATAAATTAGAATAGAGTTATCCAGGAACGTTGTCATTTTGTTAAAGCCTCTGTCCCTATCTCACCTTTAGAATAAAAAATAAAACCATTTCTATTCATAGCCCTACCTATGGATAACCGCGGCGGCGTTCCGGTACTGGCCCCACTTGTCTGCCGCGCCGAACGGACAACACGGAGACGGCGTTCGTATTGTTGATACAGCTAGGGACTTTGTAAAACGGATGATGCCGACGTCGAGTCAATCTTTCTCGCCAACTTTATCATCATTCTTAGCGTGGCTGCATGTATCAACAATCCTGTGTGAATTCATTTGGCAATGCTGTAAACTAAAGATACCAGCTTCTGCGGGTCCGGTAATCGGACAGTGGGGTGAGGGACAAGACACGCAGAGCGGCGTGGGGTTCCATCTTTGAACTTCTAAACCACAGGAATGACAGATGATGGTTCAGTGCAGTCTCGTATCTGAATACATACAAGACTCCTCGAAACAGGTTCCAAATTCCTAAATCATCACATATTTACAATGGCAGACAATACAAACCGCAAGATCTGGCAACCCCTCCATCCCGCCATTCGTGACCGTTTAGACCCTCAATATGTCGCCTACCACGAGGCCCATCTACAGTATATTGAGCCTGACGAAAACAACGACTGGGATGGCTCAATTCGGATTAAAAAGGTTTCTTTGCCGCCAGGAGGCACAAAGCCTATACCTGTGGGTAGCATCAACGATTTTGACGTAGGGAGGTTCCGTGTGAGAATCTACACACCTACGGGAGAATCCGACGAGCGAGGCTGGCCTGTCCTCGTTTGGTTCCATGGTGGCGGCTGGGCAGTTGGAGGGTTGAATAATGGGACAGATCTCTGTTGCTGGGCCTGTGAAAGTATGTTGCTTTGAGCTTGTCCATCAGTCAGCCCTCATACTAACTTTTATCTAAGAAGCGCGTTGCATAGTCGTAAGTGTTGACTACGGCTTAGCTCCTGAGAACCCGTTCCCAAATGCAATCGAAGATGCTATCGATGCTGTCAGATGGGTTGCATCTGCTCCGGCTGAGTTGCAGCAAGTAGATGTCTCTCGTATCTCTATCGGTGGAACATCAGCTGGAGCCAATCTGGCTATCGTCGCAGCGCTCGCTGCATCCAACCCCGAAGCCACTCTTCCGACGGCTCAACCTTCACTTCCCAACACTTTTACTCATCCATTAGCTTCACTACTATTGTTCATTCCAGTTGTTGACAACACGGCCACGGCTGAAGGGGTCTGGAAGCCCAACGCAGAGACTGCCCCGTGGCTCCCACCCTCGCGAATGGAGTGGTATCGCAAGCTTTATTTCACCCAGTTCGAGCATCGCACAAGGTGGGACGCAAGTCCCAACCTAGCTCCAGAAGCCCTCCTGCGCAAGCTTCCAAAGACCTGGATCGCCGTTGCAGAGATGGATATTCTTGCCCCTGAAGCCTTGGCTTTTGGAGAGCAGTTGAAAGGCTTGGGGGTTGATGTGGAAACTCTGGTGGTAAAAGGTGGAACACACTCTATCCTTTCTCTTCATGGAATTATAGATCGCGGGTACAAGATGATAGAAGATGCAATTAGACACTTGCAACTGGCTTTTGGCACTGGGTAAAAGCGTGGGTTCATGAAAAGCACTTCATCCTAGACTATTACCTATCTTTAGAATATAAAGACCGTCCAACTACGTTTGATCTGCCTAGTTGTATACCTGCACAAAGAATGCACCGATTGCTACATGAAATGACCGGCATAGGTCACCGTTTCTTGCTCTTGATTCCTTACTTTGTCTGACATATTCGATTTACCACAGCCCAGCAGCAACATCCGCAGAAGCAGGAGCTTATCCGTTCTATACCACTGTAGTCTCGGTTATGGAGGGCTTTCTGTCGTAATCCCTCACGCTCTCACCAACAATGACTTTTCTCTGGCGGCTGCGGAAACACCAGAGACCCTTGAGACCACCATCGCCCAGCTCTAGCAACTCTTTCATACAGAAGGTTGGGTGGAATATGTTGAGAGTCACCACAGTCACCACGATCAAGATGCCCTCGAATCCGACAAACATGTACTGATCGCCCATGACGGAACCCTCCCAGCCTCCGGACAACTGCTCAACCCTAAAGGCACTTCGCCAAAGGATGCAAAACGCCGCGAGCGCAAGAGCGCCGAGAAAATCTTTAAAGAAAGGAGAGTTGCGCACTTTGACAATCTCAGGTCGCTGGTCGAGGGCTGCGTCGCCGAGGGCATGCTGGCGACGGATTTTACAGAGGGCAAAGTCGACTGAGCAGATGATAAAGCCAAGTATTGTTATAACTTGGAAAGCGAGACCAGCTATCATGATGTCGGAGCCCGTATCGGCGTTCTGGCGTTGATAAGAGGCAACAGCAGCCATGCCGCCACCAAGGGCCTGGAGGACAAGGGAGACAACATCACAAGGGATGAACTAGGAAGAAGTTCGAGTCAGACACCAAGATTCACCCATAATCATTATAGAGTGACTTAAAATTCGAGTGTAGTATTCTGGAGGTAGTCTCGAGTTCTCTGAACCAAAGGCTGATACAATCCTTCGAAGGCAGAGATAAACTCCGGCAGCCATAAAGGCCGGACCGATAATCAAGCAGCAAATCTGGATAAGAAAACCATCCTCGTTCCAAAGATTCTGCCAACTCATTATCCTTCCAGCATAGCCAATGACTTCACAGATAAGACCAAGGATCAAAGCAACGTTGAAGGCCGTGCCTTTTCTGGTGATGATCCAAGTAATGATAAAGCCAATCATGGAAGCACTGAAAATCGCGAACAAGGCAGCATTCGGGGAGGGATCGACTCTATACTGATAGCAACCAGAGACATTTTCGCAAAGTTTAGGCTTGGGGTTCTCGAAGCAGCAGTATCCAAGACCCCCTTCATCAATCTACGTCTGGTTGGCTATGTCTGGGGCGTAACTTGAGCTCAGCATGAAGGGCAGTTGAGGATTGATCAAAATTGTCCGTTTTTGTTCATTTCTTCCAGGAGCACAGGCAATATTTACAGGTTTATTTGTTTCTTCTATAGCGTTGAATAGTATCTCTGTTGGTTCCTCCGTCTTACATGTTCTCGTATTTGACTTTCAACGCGACTGGCTGCATCGTTAATTTCAGAAACTGCTGAAACAACACAACGCACCCTGACCTGCGCGGCTAGTAAGAGGCGCTCCCGGATAAAGGTTAATATGTAAGGCTCAGAAACATAAAGTATGCCTTTCTATGGCCACGGCAGCCGCTACAGTTCAACTAGTTCCCTACCTTCGGAGTCGGAGAGCTATCCCTTCGTTCCGCCGGTGCGTTTTGCTCAGGATTGAACGGCTCAGGCTGGTCGTAGTCACAAAGGTGCAGTCTGAGCATACGAGCTAGTGGAAAATTGAATAATGAGATCGGATGTCAGCTCCGTCGTAAATCGTATTTCGAATAGTAGATGGTAGGTTATCCAAAGCGAAGGATTCACGCCCGAGGGTCAAGGAAATCCCAAACTGAATAGCTCATGATCCTCTATGCAAAAGCACTAATCTAGAAACAAGAATTAAAGGGAAAACATTGTCAACATAGTAGAGCAAAGCTTAAGGCCTTACACTAGATATTCTATTCAAGAGAATAGACAACCTGAACCTTAGTCTACCGTACGAGCGACAATGTTCATATGGCAAATGAAGAAACTTCCTTCGGCTTGACTTATCTAGCATGTCACTCCTCCCTCGTCTTGACGGCCCGGTATATGCGAGATCAAGAAAGATCAAGAGATTTAGACGAGGCAAACAACTTAACGAAGTGTGGACTACATCGTTGTGGGTGGACATATCTCAATTCTATATCGTAGCTTGCATCGGTTACTCTGTGGTTATTGTTTCTTTGTAACATAGAAAATAATAGGCGTGCCATCTGCATGCCGGGCACCAAAGACAGAACTCCCCATCAACTCCCCTTCTTCGGAACCTGCTTTATTCCACTTACTCGTCTATTTCTTCTTCTTTTCCACGGAACCACCTCTTACAGTGCCATCCTCCGCGGGTGTTCCGCTGACGCCACTCTTGGTCACCACGCCCCCGACTGCTCTACTCGCCCCAACGCTGATGCCTCGTCCATCTCGCATGCTATCCAGGCTGATGTTGCTTCCAACGCTTCCACTGCGCCTGCCACTGTTCTTAATCCTGGCTGTCGTTGGGGAGTCTACGCCACTCTCTGGCGATTCTCTTCCTGGGAAACGTTCACCTTGGGACACAACTGGGGTTGCTGGCTGCTCGTCCACGGATTTGTCCGCAGAGTATTTTACCCTGTGTCTTGTTGTGTTCATTGGAGACGGAATCGAAGTGGCTTGTTCTCGTGCTCGATGGGGTTGGGGTTCGACCTGAGGGCCATTGTTTCCTTCAAGGCTCGGGGTAAGCGTTGAAGATTCACTCTCGCTACCATGATGCGCATGTGCAGGTACGTATCTCGAACCCAAGAGACTCTCTTGCCGGCTGACATAGTATCGATCGTATTCTTCTTTAGTATGTTCAGCGTCGGTGAAGCTATCAAGTGCATCAAACACATGCTGAAAGACCTGCACATCCACGTCTCGCGCCCAGAGAAAGTCGAGATGCTCGTAGTGAGGAATCTCTGTTGCCACGGTTTGAGGCGGTAGTTCTTTCAGCATCACCTTAATATCGACCAGGGAGTCGCTCCCTCCATACACGAGAACGATTGGTGTTTTGATGTTGCGGGTCGGGTACTTGGCCACTTTAGAGTATTTGCTGCTTGTGACACTGATCGGCTGGTGAACGTCATCGTCGTACATCTGAAAACACTTATTCCGAATGATCTGAAACCAGTGTACCACACTTTTGGTGCTCGTGAAAGAATAAAGATGAGGGTATGCCGCCAACTTCTGACTCGCCGAGATGTTCAGAGTCTGCCAATTGAACAAGAACGAAAGTCCCATGTCGATGAGTTTGCTGAAAATGGGTGGGTACAAGAGTGTCTCCCACATGGTTGCCGAACTGAGGATAGAACGACGGCCAAACAGCAGAAACAAAACAGAGGGGGATGCTGTGACAAGCGCATCGACAATTCCACTAGATAGGCCGGCGGGTGCCATGGCGGGCGCAAGAGCAATGAAGACGTTAACTTGGTTGTTGAGCTTGGGGTGAATGGCCAAGCTAGCAAAGGCCTGAGCTGTGCCCTGCGAAAAGCCAATGTAAGACAGACTCTCCTGCTGGGTGGTATCGAGGATGTAGCCAATGCTATCTGGGATATCGTGGAAGGCGAATTCGTCGATAGAAAAGTCCCAGAAGGCGTTGGAGGTTGGAGAGTGATGGATAGACTTTTTGGAGTACTTGTTTCCCCGATTGTTCCCAAACTGCAGATATTAGTCAATGGACACTTGCCTTTACAGCACGATATTGAACTCACCCAGACGTCGTAGCCTCTCTCTACCAGCTCAAATGGCAGGCATCTTTGCTCATCCGTAAGGGAGACCCAAACCTCAGAATTCATGAGAAGACCGTGGTGCATGTAAATGACCTTTTTCTTCAGGCTTGTTGGTCCACAGTTGACTTTCTGACCTTCTTCTCCCTTCCTCCACTGAAGTCGATGAAGGCCTAGGAGATATCCATCCTTGGTCTGAACAATGTGCTCTTCTGCTTCGTATCCCCAGATCCGACATAGCTCCACAAAATCGGGCGCATCGCGTACCGAAGTTGATATCGCTAGACGGCGATGTTAGCCTTTGAACGAAACAACTCGAGAAATTGCTTACATTTCCGTTTACTCTCTGCCCTTCTTCTCGCGGGGGCAGAGAATTTGTTAAACAGTCGTCTAGAGGCTCGATAGAAGAGCGAGACGAGAAATGGGGCTGTGATGTTGTTGTTAGTGTAATCTCTACACCGCTTGTAACCGGTTTGCAACTCACGCAATGCCAATGTCAAAACTCGAATGACTGCTTCAAGGCCGACGAGAATAAATGAGCCCACGAGTGCAAAGTACTCGTAGCTATAGAAATTCATAGTTAGCGAGATCGACGCACAGATAAAAGAGGCTGACGGGAGCCGCAGATCGTCTTGCTGGTTGAAGTAACAGGGCGCCTAAATCAACGGGGATAACTCACGGGCGAAGCCTCCCGATAAAGGGAATGGCCATCGCGGCAAACTCTCTGGGTTGATACCAAAGCTGTCGCGATGCAAGCCTAACCTAGCTTGACGATCTAAGCTGTGTTGTTGGTAGAGACAAGGATCAATGTCGAAGAGAGATCTTGAAGGTTTAAGGTGATGTCACATGAAACTGGAAAAGATATCAAGCACTGACGTCCGCCAGCTCAGCGTACCTTAACAACGAATCATGACCTCAGACTTAGGCGAGATAACAAAATGCCCCAGACAAGCCCCCAAAACTCGGTGAGGCCATCATCCCTGATAACTACGGCAACATTGAGGAGGGGAAAGTAGAATATTTATATTGAGAGATTATCATTCATTAAAGATTCGCGCAACGGGCCTGTTAGAACATTCCCCTTCCTTTTTCCTATCTTTTGAAACATTCATTACCACAAGTGGTCAAGCCATAGCACATGCAAATGTCAGGGTCACAGGCGGTGGGATTGGACGTTGTTAGTGGGGGTACATCGCTGGCAGACACCTAGAGGCTGCCTAGCGTAAGGTAAGCTACCTTACCTAACTTACCTGAATAAAGCTTAAGCCTGAGCTACCCTGTATCTTCTCGGAATTTGATTTGGATTTTCATGTCATGAGCCCGTTGGCTGTCTCCTAATCCTGGAGGGGGATTAACCATCAATTTCACTCTGGAATAAATTTATTGGGTCTACGATGTCCTTACTCGCTCACTCATATATCAGTACCTACACAAAGGTTCACTTGCTGGAATGAAAGCCGCAGATGTGGCTCAGGGACGCCGCCACTGAGCCGGCTTAGTCTCAGATCCTATCAGCCAATCACATGTTGACCGCAAAACAATTGTCTGAAGTCTCGCGAGCATTTTGATCCGATATATCACCCGAGCTGCCATTGACAAAAACCTCCAGCCAAGAATGCCCAGCTCATGCAAAGAACTGCGTAAGCGTCTCACTGACCCTGTATTCTAGCCATCACTCTAATACTCTGCTTTCTTAGGCGAGGCACTCGCGCAGTGTCTCCAAGAATCCGACTGTGTCATGGTCGAGCGCAATAGCGCAGCCGATTGCCTCCGCGAACCCCTCGTCAACACACTCCCGCTCAAGTGCCGTCAGTTAAAGAAGGGCTTTGGCGAGTGCAAGCGTGGCATGGTGGACATGCGTAAACGATTCCGCGGCAACATGCCTGTCGCATACCGTACAATGGAGCAGGCAGAGGAGGGCAAGGGATACCAGCTGTACGCCGGACGGCCGGCTTTTGCGGGCGGTGTCAAAGAGACGAGCGGAAACGAACCTATACCCCAAGATTGGCGAGATATTGAGAACGAGAAGTGGAAGGCGGAGCAGGCAGCCCTGGAGCAGCAGCAGAAGAAGTGAGAAAGAGCAGGGAGGGGAGAATGATTGCTCTGAAACCGAACCAGATATGTTTCTGGATGTGAGTTTCATGGCAGTGATTATGAGACCATGCTAGAGACGGCAGTACCCTATTCCTGCTATCAAAGGCACACGTTGGAAGGTAAGACAAGGCTGAGGATTGCCCTTCTCAGCTGTTTGCTCGAACAGACTCTGTCGAATTGACTTGACGTCGATGAGCCATACACACCCGCAGAGATTTCTGCACTGTCCACGACGGATGCATGTCTTAACTCCATCTTTGGAGCCTGTACCATATCTGTATCTTGCATTGAATATCTAAATTGCCTGTCATATCATAATACTTATGGTGCATTGATCGAGGCAGATTTCTTGTTACACCACCAGTGAAAAAGGGAAACCGACCATGCTGGATCTGGCCATTAGTAACCTTTTGGGGCGCTTATCTGTCGTCGATCTGGATCTTGGATATTTCCGGGCATCCCCCACAACCCGAAGCCCAAATACAAACTCTAGAGCTCAGGCACCACGTAATCTTGATTTCTGCCGGTCCAAGACGTCCTCAGCACCCGTTCCTGACCCAATACCGCCCGGGAGGTTCGGGTAGGAAATTGGCCGCAAGCCTTTTGTTTCTTGGCACCAGGAGATCGCGTTTTGAACTCCTCATCCTGCTGTCACAAAAGGCTTGGCTTGCCGTCCAAGGCGCCATGGCTTTTGGTAATTGGCGAGGTCAGTTATTTAGTGGCCTCTTGGTTTCTTGGAATAATCTGCCTCCTTCTGGCTTTGCCGACTTCCGTGCTTCCGTGCCCTAGATCAACCTGTATTATCTTCCAGTTCTTGGGAGGTCTCACCACACCCCTCTGAGACGTTGATTGCTTGGACTTGTGCAGACTCTCGTCCTCCAGATCCGTCTCTTCTTTCACATTCTCCTTCACCTCCTCTTTGCTTGATATTTCGCTCCAATCACCTACCCAGGGTCAAACTCAACCCAGGTATTCACAGCCTTGCTAAATCCGGTAATGCGTCCTCTTTGCGATCCACGCCGCCATCAGTTGTCGTCATAACCTAATTGATCTTACACAACACCAACTTCGTGCTCTCAATCCGTTTCGCGCCTGTGACCTTTCCCCTCTCCCGATTCGCCCCGCCGCAACAATGGCGATCATGATTACCGCGCCACAGCGACGGTTACTTGTCCTCCTCTCGACATTCTTCTTCGTCTTCAGCTTGTTTTACTGCTGCTCGCGACTCGCAGCTTTAGCAGTCGGACCGAAAGAAGTCGAAATAGATCCAGGACCGCAGATCGAGCTTTTGAGGGCCGACAATCCCATGTCATACGGCATGTATAACAGGCCGAGCTACGATGGCATCGACCTCATCAGGAATCTACCGAGCGAATACATCCCGACGCCGAAGAACGGACGACGATTAGTTGTGGTTGGCGATATCCACGGCATGCTCGACCCTTTCGAGAATCTACTCAAGAAGATCAAATTTAACCCCCAAAACGACCATGTTATTGCCGTTGGCGACATGATAAACAAGGGCCCCAAGTCTTCCGAAGTTATTGCCCGCCTTATGGAGCTCAAAGCCAGCGCTGTCCGCGGCAACCATGAAGATCGCATCATTCTCTCCTGGCGCGCCCTCAGTGCCCAGCAGGGCGTTGCAGCTTACCTCGACTCAGATGATGCTGCCAAGAAACGAGGAGAAGATGAACATCTCCAGACGGCTCGCAGTCTTACTGAAGCGCAAATGACGTGGCTCAAGAACCTCCCAGTCATCATATCCGCTGAGCCTATGGCCCTTTATATGGTGCACGCCGGCCTCGTTCCAGGCGTTCCTCTGCCCCAGCAAGACGCCTGGGCTGTCATGAACATGCGCACCTTACGCTTTCCGCGCGAGGAGTTCCGCAAGAAAGAAATCGAAAAGAAGCGCAAGCAGGCCGAGAAGCAAAGACAGAAGGACTTGGAGAAGGCGCACGAGCAAATACAAGCAAAGGTCCTGAAACGCAGTGAAATTTCGGAGCAAGAGGGCGCCGATACGCATGCCCACGTCGCTCGCGCCGAGCCCGCAAAGGCCGATTCATCAGCCGCCACATCCTCGACCGACGAAGCCGAAGTTGAGCGGGCGAACCCCGATCGCGATGTTTGGGTTCCCATTAACGGTCACGAAGGCGAGCGATGGACCGATTTATGGAACAAGGAACAAAAGAGGCTGCCGGGACCGGATCGCCGTTCGGTCATATATGGCCATGATGCCAAAATGGGCTACCAAGAGGATTCATACACCTTTGGCCTGGATTCGGGCTGTGTCAAGGGTAATGCTCTGACAGCGCTGGTTATTCAAGCCAAGGAGGACGGTGGTTGGAAACATTCGACCCATCAAGTCATGTGTAAGAAGGGCTGGTGGTAACCCGGTATTTGATGAAGCTCGATGTTTTCAAGGTATAATATTATGTGTCATGACGGTTTTGGACAGCATAAGGCAGGAGGCGCGCATTTGATTTGAATGGCGTTTACGGATCATGTCGACCATCCATGGGGGGTCTCGGTTGTCAATGCATATAATGGATACGTGAGAGTTCTAATGCATTATAAAGAATTATTCACGATACTTATGGGCCAATATTGTCAGTTCTGGGCGTGATATGTCGTCTCAATTCGTTATTTAATCACTATCTGTGCTCATGAAAATATTCTTCATGTCGGATTAGGCTGTGGTTAGCTACTTCGCCTCATCTTGAGGGAGGCTAGGTAGATGTAATACGTATGTGGTATAATCAACGACAACTCCCTAGAGAGCCTAAAGCAGTTAAATGCCACTCAGCTCCTGATTCCATTTACCTCCTCAATAGCAACCTTATCCTTCTAACTTTTTGTTCATTCTTTCATCTCATTAAGCGTATAATATTTAGGCGGAGAGCTTCTCCTTAAGGATGTTCTTGAGAGTGACGGCATCAGCAGCGAACTTGCTGATACCCTCTCGGAGCTTCTCGACGGCCATCTGGTCCTCGTTGAAGTCGAATCGGAAGAGAGCCTCATCCTTGATGTAGGTCTTCTTCTCGATGTCCAGAGAAGAAGCCTGGGAAGCGTCGAGCTTCTTGGGGACGGACTCGTTGGAGTTGAGGAGATCCTCAAGCAGGTTGGGCTGTAGATATAGTTAGTACACATGGACAATTCTTTTTTGCGCAGGCGCGCTGCGTCTATGACTTACGGAGATGGTCAGGTAGTCACAGCCAGCAAGCTCGGTGATCTCGCCAACGTTTCGGAACGAAGCACCCATGACAATGGTGTTGTAGCCGAACTTCTTGTAGTAGTTGAAGATGGTCTTGACGGACTGGACACCAGGGTCCTCCTCCTTGGAGTACTCCTTCTTGGTGGAAGCCTTGAACCAATCAAGGATACGGCCAACGAAGGGAGAGATGAGGTAGGCGCCGGCCTCAGCAGCACCAATAGCCTGGACAAGAGAGAACATGAGGGTAAGGTTGGTGTTGATACCGTGGTCGCGCTGGAGGATCTCGGCAGCCTTGATACCCTCCCAGGTGGCAGCAATCTTGATCAAAATACGGTCCTTGGAGATACCCTGCTCTCCGTAGAGCTGTCAAGGGGTGTCAGTGTCACTGCCCTTTAATGCTATATGTTATGATAACCTACCTCGATAAGGTGGAGAGCCTTGTTGACGGAAGCCTCGGTGTCGAAAGAGTAGCGGGCGTCGACCTCAGTAGAGACCTTTCCGGGGATGATCTTAAGAATCTCCTTTCCGAACTCGACGAGGAGACGGTCGAGGGCATCGTCAACCTGCTGGTCGATCTCGCCACCCTTCTGCTTGGCGTAGTCGATGGCGACATCGATCAACTTGGCGTACTCGGCCTTCTTGGAGGCAGCGAGGATGAGAGAGGGGTTGGTGGTAGCATCCTGAGGCTTGTACTTGCCAATGGCTGTAGTAAGCGGTTAGCTTTCGTTCGTCATATCATATCATGTCATGTCGTGTCATATCATGATCATGGCGGGGGTTGTCGTATGGGTAAGAACGTGGTTCTTCGACAAAGATGATGGAAGATGCGGGTTCGGGATCATGAACACTGGAGGGTGAATACTAACAGGCAAAGTCACCTATGAAAAATGAGTTAGTATCGTATTGAGTCAATTTCAGGAGGTGCGGTAATTACCAGAGTCAGACACAACGGTCTATTGCGGTGTAAAACAGGTCAACGGTCAGCGATCAAATTGCTTTGAAATTAGAAGGTAGGAAAGCAAGAGCAACAGCTAAAGGTGAAGGCGACCAAGATTGAGTGAGCCATGAGCCCAATGGATTGAAATTATCCTCTCATTCGAAACTTGAAGACTGGTCTTTCTTGATCGCGATCATAAAAGCTGGAGGGGTAATGGTGGGGTGACATACAGTGCCGGTGGCCTTGAGCTGATCGAGAGAGGTAGACATGATGGATGGTATTGTTTGGTATAATTTGAGTTAAAGAGATTTGAGGATGAGATGAAGGAAGAAGAGAAAAAGGAAGAAAAGAAATGCGCGGGAGCAGCAAGAAAAAAGATTGGGATTTCCACCGAAAGTTGGGAAGGGACCTGACGTACACAGCACGACTGGCGCCTTCTCTGCTTCGCCCCTCGCCCCTCCTCTCGTTCCCGTCTCTGCACCCTGCGTCGCCGGTCGGATATGGATGCCCCGCTTGAAGTCATACCTGTACACCTCTGGTGGACTTGGGTACCTTGACCTCACTTCATCTGCTTCACCTTGGTAGCTCAAGCGTCTCAGCTACAGCCGCGCCATCCAGCAACCCAGCAAGTGGACATAACAACTGATCTTGTGCCATTGGTACCAGGTACAAAGAAGTATCTGTTTGCTGCTAACTAAGCAGTTACCTCATCTACACATAAGCAATCCATGGTGACATAAAACTTTAGTTATCCTTTCCAAGTCATTCTCTTACAAAATTCCTCGTCACTCTGTTCAACATTGGATAACGTTGACAGCAACGACACGCTGTCTGGTCTTGGTAATTGCTACCGCTTCTCACCCCCACCACTCATACAAGCCCGTCAACAGTCCAAGCGGACAAGGCGGACAACGGAACCCCCACCCGCTGATAGCTCAGTCGCTCCAATGGCCCCGGCCAGACCTCGCTGTGTCCACCGAGACCCTCAAATGATGTCGTTAGCACATGGATATAGAATGCCGTAGATGCTTAAAGCAAGGTACATCAAGATGGAAGCTTCAAACTGCGCGAGTACTGTACCATATTTAGCCGCCTGTTTTTGCCTACAACCAGGCTGTTTTGTTGGACCAGGCTGTTAGAAATGGATATTTGGTACATACTTAGTTGCCGTGTATCATGGGAATTAGCCGCTTCAATGTCCATCCCCAACATCATCTCACCGAAAATAACGCCTTGCAACCTGCTCATGCAGTAGCTCCGGTGAATCCAATGCCATTCTTCATAGTCAAGTCTTACGGCACCCATCAAATTCCTCTTCATAGCACGTGGCATCAAATTCTGACGTCCAGGTGGTGGGCGCGATGTCGCTGATGTTCTCGGCGGGGAGAATTCCGAGGTGGCCGGAACTCCCACATAAATCACGGATGCCCCGGCGGCTAATAGACCGATATTGAAGCGCCTCGAATAAACATCATGTTGAAGGTGAGACGGTTGTTACAATATCTTAGTAGTCTATAGCCGGACCCATAATTCTGACTGCGTCAAATCCGCGCGAATAAGAAGTTTATTTGGCTTTCAACAAAAAATCAACAAGCTGCCCTAGGCAACGACATTGGCTGGTGCCGCCCAACATGCTTGATGAATCTTGAGCTAAGCTACTGTATTCGCTTCCTAGCGTTATGTGTCGAAAGCGCTCCTTTCACCTTCAAGTACAGGGTCTCGTAGTGTTCTGTAGCAACGTTCTCGTTTTTGGTTCTTCGTACATACATACATATATATACCCCATCCAGCAACTGCCAATCCCAAGACCACTCCGAGACACCATTACCTGCGTTTTTAGTTTTCCCTGTTTCGGAATCTTGTCTTTGTAACATCTTTGTAACCAACCGTTGCTACATAATCGATCACTAATCAATGGACGCTTAATCCTCAGTAATATCTCCGTACTCCCACATACCCTTGCGGCCCTCCTTAGCCTGGGCTTGGACTTCCTTGAGGTGCTTCAGAGTAGGCTCAAACACCTTGCTGCGCTCCCATGCCTTGAGCTTTGTTGGCACCATACCATACCCGCCAGCAATAACGTCCTTGTTGATAGAGTCATTGGGACCAGGAAGTTCGCCCGAAGCTCCAGTATCATAGAGGGTGACGTAGCTCACATTCTCCTTGCTGTCGACAAAGTCAAAGCTAGCTACAAGACGCTTGTTTTCGGTGAGCTCATAAATGAAACCAATGGCATCGTCAAAGTAGTCGGCGCCGGTAGGAAGCTGGACGAACGACAGAGATGCGTCAACAGCCTGAGCCTTCAGCTTCTGGGCACCAAACTTGGGCTGATCCAAAGAGCGCAAGCTGGACCAGGGAATCTTCTCGCTGTTGCCGTAGTCAATGTAGACGACCTCAGACTTCTTGGCAGTGCGGTCGTTGGCCCTCACGCGCGCTCGGTACCACTGACCATCAGCAGAGAACTTGGCCGATACGTACTCTCCTGTCTTAGGGGCATCCTTGAGGGGGTTGTTGTTCTTGGAATCCAAGTGAAACTTTCGGAACTCGCTCATCAAGTTCTCTAGGGCGGCTGTTCCCTTGCCGATCTCTTGGATCTTGATTTTACCGTTGGCATCAATGTTGGTGATGACCACATCACGATAGTCGGTAGGCTTCTTGTCAATGGACACCTCGGTCTCAGGGGCTGCCTCGGTGGTCTCCTCTTCCTCATACTCCTCATCCTGGGACGGGTCCCAATCTTGCCACAGGTTCTTTCGACCCTCCTTAGCCTTCTTTTCAGCAGTGAACAACTCTTGGGCGTTACCAGACTTCTCAGCAGAATAGGCGTGAACCGAGGCAAGACCCTCCTCGACCAAGACCTTGGTAAAGTTTTCTCGGTTGATGTAGAGGTCACCGATGAAGCCACCGACCTTATCCATATCATGGATGTCTACCTCGCAGTCGCGTTGGTTGCATCGGCGGTTGGCAAGGTCAAGAGCCTCTTTGCCAAAAGGCTCACCACCTTCACCATCGGCTCGGGGGGCTCGAGGAGCTCGAATCCCGCCAAGAACCATGGTGAGCTTCACGTTCTCACGAGGAATCAGGATTGTGAATCTAGAGCCGGCCTTGCAGAAGTCGACAATAGCAGGGACCTTCTTCTGGCGTTGCAAAGTTGCCAGCATGATCTTGGCCTTTTGTGTGTTCTCGGAAAGGTCGGTGTACTGCTTCGCCTTCTGAGGCTTACCAGACCACATACCCTTCTTCTCCTCCTTGGCTTTTTCTTGGGCAGCAAGGAGATCGTCGTAGTTAGGTGCTCGGTCAGTGTCGTCTTTGCGATGTCGGATAACTGATGCCCATCCATTCTCAACCAGGAGGAGGTTAATGTTGGTGTTCTTCTCAGTAACAGTGGCGACTTCTCGGGCCTCAAATCCTTCAGTCGCAGGCTTGTTTCCATCAATGCTGATCCGCACTTGCTTTCCAATCAACTTTTGACGAAGAAACTCCTTGGCCTCTTCTCGGAAAGGACTCTCAGATGGCTCCGTGGTTCGAGGTCCTCTAACACTGCTGAGATTGATGCGCTTCTCCGTTGTTCCGGCCTTGTTTCTGACGAGGATAGTGTCGGCACCAATAATCTTCGATACAATTGCGTCCTGTTTTCCACCGTCGGCCTTAGCGACATGGTGCTTGTGGAGTCGGAGCTTCTTGGATTGAGCCTGCTTTTCGGCAGCACGCAGAGCGGCCATCTTCTCACCCAACATGGTGGAATGGAAGTCATTGCAGCGTGCAAGACCATCTTGCAGCAGAAACTCGGCAATGTTTCCTCGGGGATGGATAACGTTGGCAACGAGCTGGCCCTGGGGGCTAGCACCAACAATCTCGACCTTGACTTGACGCTGGAGCAGTCTTGACTCGACAAAAGCTCTAGCTTCGTTTCCATACTCCTCCGCAGGCTGAGTAGCACCAGTTGAGGGCAGTGTTCGCTCAGTCGCAGGCGTTCGGATGCCAGCAAGCAGTGTCATGGGCTGAACGTGCTTCTTCTCCGAGAGCAAAAGTCGTACCAATAGGCGGTCACCGCTGAGGACTCGTTCCACGACACCATCAACCGTTTTGCCCTTCCATTCCTTCATGAATTCGGGGCCACCCAGGTCATTTTGTACCTCAATGATGCCACCGACCCCTACATGTAGACCCTTGTCCTCGGCCTTGGCCTTGTTCTCAAGTTGGCGGAGATTCTCGAGGCGGTCCAGAATTTCATCCGACTCTTCCTTGCGGCCAGCATCCTCACGGACCTTTGCCCAGCCAGCCTTGACAAGCTCATCGGGCAGGTTAGTTCCATCCTTGAGCTGAGCAGTACCAAATTCTCGGCCAGAAGTAGGGATTGTATAGAGAACGGTTGCCTGAACGGGCTTTCCGACGACGAGGTTTCGAAGGTACTCTCGAGACTGGAAGGCAAAAGGCTCGTCGCCTTCACGCTTCAGATGCGGAGCCGTGACATAGGCAAGGGACAAGGTTCGCTCGGCGTTGGGGTTGTTGGGACTGGTCAGAATCAGAGTGTCACCACTAAGTACACTCTTGACGTTGCCGATGAAAGTTTTGGACATTATGAATACAACCCTGAGACGAGACGGAAACCTGCTTGCACAAGATTCATGTTAGCCAATCCCAAGACGTTTAAGGTAACAGCTGTGGCGAGGTGCAAAAAGACAAACTCGAAAATTGAAGCCAAGCCATAGATCGTGAAACGACAATTGACAGGGTACTGAAGTATATTCTTGACGAATACAAGCTGTCGTTGAGCTTCAAGCTCCCTTTGCAAGACACCGCCACGTGGGGAATAGAAGCACAAGAAGAGTTTGGAGGTTGAGATAGTATTCCAACATTGACATACCTTATATAGTAGAGGAGGTGAACCTTTAGGTTGAGCCTTGTTGAGAAACTGCAATTGGACTCAAACAAGGACAGTCAAAGATAGGAGAAAACAAAGAAAGGGAGAGCTTCATCCAGGTGGAGTTGAAGTCGAGATCGTGTGAGGTGCCTTAATGGAAAGGTGGCCCCAAGGTCGAGGTCGCCGCTAAAAGGTCCAGTGTGGAGACAAAGCTCAGGGGTTTATGGCGTGTGGATGCCCTTAAACCAAGTGACCGCGGGGTACCTATCAAAACTCGCTGCCCTAGCTACAGCGGAGAGCTTTGAGAGCTGTAGCTATAAATGGATGAGGGTGTTTCCATGTAAGAGCTTGACGAATAATATTTAGAACTCGCTTCATGACACCACCAAGTCCAATTGATATCATAAGAGCTCAAAAAATGACATTCATACCTCATACCAAGATGAACAATGTGGCTGAAGGTACATAGGTAGGGTCGAGACCTGTTGCCCTTGAGATGAACTGATCTGCTTCCCCCGCGTGGCGATATGATGTCAATGCATCGCCTCAGCTGTTAAGTTTGTTACGAAGACGACAGTATTGCGTTTCAAACCGGGATCAAAGAAAACACCAAATGAGTTATTTATTCAAATACACCCAAGGAAAAGAATAGGAATGTGACCGCCTCCCTCTAGCAACTGAAATACTAGGCACTTTCTAAGCCAAATCTTACAGCAATTTACATATGTGAAGTCCGGTGTTTTCGTTATTACTACCAAGATGGAAGCACAAATGACGGAATACCTGGACAGCAATTGGACTCGTCATTTACGGTATTTGATTTGAATTGACTGAAGCTATAACGTTATATAACATTTTCATACACTATAAATAGTTGCTAACCAAAGCCAGTCTTGATGGCTACAGATATTCAATCAGCCAAGCTCAGGATTATTTCCCTTTTTAGTTGGAGATGCCAATGACACCTAATGTTTGTCAGTAAACAATCGAACAGCTGAGATTTCTCCACATACCGCAAGCAGGTCGGGGTCCAGCGTTACCGGTCTTGAGGGACTCCTCGTTGTCGCCCTTGCCAAGGTCGTCGGTACCGGCGTGGATAACAACAGTGCGCTGTATTTCAGTCAGTCAAAGATTTCAGATATAGAGTAGAATATGCTCTTACGCCAATGATGCTGTGGGGGCCAATCAGCTTGATAAGAGAGTCAGTGACGGAGCCCTTGGCGTTGCCCTGACCATCGGTCTCGAGGTTTCCGAGGTCACCGACGTGACGGGTCTCGTCGGAAGGAGCACCGTGAGTCTTGTTGTGAGGGTTGACTGTTATTCAAGCCCGTTAGCGTCGTTCGGTCACAAGGCAAGGCTGAAGATCTTGACAGATAAATCTCTAAACCATCTGATCTTTGCAAGGGTCCAATTGAAGGTCACGGGCCGTTTTCAGGAACAAACTCACAGTGAGGGCCAGCGGAAGTGCAGCCGTTGGTGTTGTCACCGAAGGTATGGATGTGGAATCCCCGCTTGGCGTTGGGGTCGTTGCCGGTGATGTCCCAGGTGATGGTGGTAGGGGCAGACTCGGAGTCCTGCTCGAAGACGACGGTGCCGGAGACCTTGGAGTCACCGCGGAGAACGCTCACTGTAAGGCATTGTGTGTTAGTCGTCGATTCAGCGATTCAGCGATGCAAGATAGTGTAGTGCAATATGCGACGCCGTTACGCAAGGCGTCAACTCTGAAGGAAGAGCCCTGCAAGAGCTGACTGAGTCGCCAACCTTGATGGAGCGCAGAGGCGACCATCAAGATGTTGGATAGTCCATCAAGGGACTCGTCGGGACATCCATTGACGTTTATGGACATCTTTTTGGAGGGAAACGAGCTCATCAGGGTACACCATAAGTGTAATTCGACATCTCGTTGGACGAGAACAGAGAAACTCGCTCAAACCAGCTCGAAGCCCCTCCTGATGACCAGCAGGGCGTAGGTGTGCGCATCTATAAGAGAGAGCCACCCTCTCGAGTGTTTGGGGACATTTGCGGAGGTGGAAACCTTACCAGCCTTGACCATTTTGACGGTTTTTGTTGATTTTTGTTTTAAAAAGTGTTGTTTTAGGTGATGCTGAGTTGAATGAAGCGGTCGAAGGAAGATTGAATGATGCAAGTGGAGAGGGGAGAAGAAAGAGGAGTTTTGAAAGGGAACCGGGGTTCCGAGGCGACGCGACCTCCGAGCTTTCTGAGCTCTCAACCAGCTCCCTCCCGTTCCATCTCGTACGCATTTCCATTACTTTCGTGCTGTGGCCCCTCTCTCTGGGCCTCCATTACCCGACAGCCAACAAACCCTCCTCAGCCAATCCTTCCGTGGCCTCAAGGAGCTCTCGCAAGCTGTTTGGACATCTTCAGCGTCTCGCGGAGCTTGGTAATGCTAAGGTGGGGTAGTGCTACGAAACCAAAAGAGCCCCGCTGCCCCCGCTTCGTCAAGTAGTCGTCATTCTAGCCCAAATGAGTGCTGACAATCAGATCAAATTGCATCATTGCCGATCTTCGGAGATGCTTCACGCTTGCAAAGATAATTACCTATAAAGATCAATTTGCTATAATTCGGGATTTCATGATACCCGTGGTAAGGTTTTTTCTTTTCTGCTATCTAGGGTCTATATATAATTAAGTACTTGAATGTATTAACAGCCAAATACCTACTAAGATATTTGTCATCCTGCTGAATTCCGTCCGCAAGTCTTTCTCTCACTTCCGGGTAGCGTTCTTTGCCGCGGATTTGTACTTCTAGAAATCCAGATACAAAAGAAAGCGGAGCAGAACCAGGGATCACCACCTGCACGATGTGGAATCAACAAGACGAAGCAAGGGTCTCGCTTATCATGGCCATAAACCTTTTGGTACATCCTGCCGTGTTCAATACACAATTGTTAACTTCCACTATTGCTATCTTATCTCGTGACTGGTAATGTGTGTCAATATCGAGCTCGCAACCTTTCCATCATGATGAACTGTCGGCAATCGCGGATGCCCAGATTGCATGCCTGTATACAACAAACACTTCGAAATAGGTAGTTGAGAAACTAGCCAGTATAATCGACATCGATTGTATTCCATCACAACAGTGCTGACAGAACGTTGCTTGAGTTCACACTTTTATTATCCTCTCCAGCCTTTGACAGAAGGACCATTGGGTTCTCTTCTATGGGCAGGCAAGCCATCAACTACTCCCTAACCTATCTGTAATAAATCAGAATTACCTCCTCTTTACTTTGTAATGTAATTTTCCTAAACCCATCCCCTACCGCTTCTTGCTCGTCATCTCTAGAGCAGCTGCATCAAGATGCTGTAATAAAACGATAATACTATCTTCAAGAAACAGGGCAAGAAATATCGTATACGGAAAGTGGGCGCTGGCTCTAACGAACAAGGCCATAGCTATACAATGGCGTAGCCACAAAAGGATCAAGCCTGATAGTTGTTATGATCTCTTGATCAACGTTAACCCACCTGATGTGCAATGGTGATTAACGTGATAGTTTCACAAGAGGCTCGTGCATTGCCAATATTACGTGAATGTGCAAGGTCGTCTGCAACATCTTCCTTCATAGAGTAACACCACCCAAGGGGAGAATCTTCGTCTTGTCGCCGTGGAACCTGGCGCGGTACTGGATGATGCCTTTGCTGATGGCTTCAAAGTCCTTAACCTTGCGGAGGCGAAAGTCTGTGAGCAATTCGCGAAGTCCTTCAACAAACCGCTGCTGCTGTTCTTCCTCGTAGTTGCCATAAGCACCAAGTTGAAGGAGAATCTGGTCATCTGTTGCCGCTCGGCATGTTAGCGTCCCCTCCACTGGCATGCGCCTCGGCTTGTAGTTGTTTGCTTATGTTTGATGAACCATGGACACGTACCCGGAACCTGCATGTTTTCGAAGTGCTGGAATTGACACTCGCTACCTCTGGGACACACTCCTCCGATGAGCTGGTCAGGGCATACTTCCCTTGTCACGTCGATCTTATTGCTGTATGTCAGGGAACGTAGTCCACCAGATACCGAGTCGCTATATTGAGGATGGAAGCGATAAGCCCTGAAGTATTGAAGAGGCGTCTCGTACGGAACAAATGACGTTCTCGGGCCATCATGAGCTTGCGATGTTGTTGGGCTATCGACCTGTATAATTGTCAGCTCTGCAACTCAATTGGAACATGAAGTTGGTCTACTTCTCGATCAGCTTCTGATTCCGTATCTCTATTGGCTGTCGAAATCGGTTGAGTAACAGGTGTTGTTGTCTCCAAGTCCTGTATATCAGCATCACTTGTCTCCAATACTACATTATCTGCAAGAGGCACCCGGCCAGGCGGTGATTCCTGTGAAGTGGGGGGTTGCGGATCTGGCAGACCAACGCCGGTATCTGTTGGCTCGTAGTCATCAGACGACTCCTCTGCTGCATCCTCCCCCTCACTGGAGGTAACAGCCTCCTCCATGGCTATGTCCTCTTCTGGCTCTTCAACGTGGTCGCCTCCAGTTTCACCAAGCTTGTTAACCGTGTGATGCACCAATGGAGAGTCTGCTGACAGGAGAGAGTGGTCACCGCGACCAGTGGTCTCTTCCACCCCTCTTTGCTGATTTTTTCGAGGTTCATCAAGATAGGATTCAGTTACTTCCACATCTCCAGCTGACCCGGCGTTGGAGGATTCGTCCATCGATGCATCTTGCTCGGCCTCATTATGGGAATGTGTCACTTCGTTGTTTTGAGCGGATTCAATCATTGTGTCATCCCGGACGGACTTATGGGTAGGGGGTTCAACTAAATGAAGATTAGTGTGAATTCAGGCACATGTGCCGATGCGTTTCTCGCTCGGTAGTTTATACCCGGGGCCTTACCTTGGACGACATCGGATCCAGATTCATTCTGGTCTAAGAGTTCTTGCTCGATTTGCAGAGCATCCTTTCTAAGTTGCTCCTCCTCAACCAAACTGTTCTCAATATCCTTTTCGATTCTAACGATCTCAGACTGTAGATGCTTCAGTTGTTCAGCCTGCTCCCTTCGCCGAGCTGCTACAATCGGCAAACGCTCACTAGCAACGCGAGCACGCAATGAAGGTCTAATCGGTTGGGGCTGACCCTCGACCTTGGGCGACTTAGGCGCTGCATGCGGCGATGGGCGAGGTTGTGGTGTGGCGGAGGCAGGACTTTCTTGAACCGCTCTGGTCGTCGCTGCATCCGCTGTCACTGATGCAGCACGCACTATAGGAACAGATAAGACAGCAACATCCACACTGCCCTCCTTTGACTGTGGGTGAGATTGTGGTAGAGGCGAGTTATTGCCCGACTTCTTCGCTTTCTTCCGCGCTTCAGCTTCAGCAATTTTTCGTTTCATATCCTCGATCTTCTTATTCATACTCTTCAAGTCGTACATGCCATTAGCACTCGTAGTTGGAGTTCCCGCAGTCTTGGGGCTGGATATAGATTGGCGGGAGGCACTGTCCTGTAAGGCTGGATGTTCGCGAAACGAAGTTGTTCTTGATCCGGGCGTCACAGGCCTATGTATCGAGGAAGGACGCAACTCGGGAGAGTCAATCTCCATCTCAGCGTCATCTTCATCATCGCTAACGTCAATCAGAAACGGTCGAGATTCTCGAGCCTGGCCAAATGGGCGCTTTGGTGACGCGGCTCTAGAATTATCGTTTAAGTCCGCTGCAACGGGCCGTTTGCGTTGATTGGGAGTGGGAGAAGGGGCACTGGAAGACAAGAATAAGCCCGGGATCGAGGGTGCCAAAGCTGTGTCCGCGTTTTCCGGTACTGTGACAGGTTGATCGTCGAAATTCATCGGATCAGCTGGTACAAGGCTTTGCGAGTTGCTCGGTTCAGGTGCCAAGGGTGGTAATGAAGGCTCCGGTAGTATCGGAGTGGCCTTTGCATTCGCTTCCCGTGCCCTCATGAGTGCTTCCATCTTTTGCTGTATAAGCTTCGACTTTTCCGATTGACTTTTAGTCTTCTCAGATTTGGCGTTCCCCACCGAAGCCTCAGGAGCAGGTATTGGTACAGAGGGCTTGCTCTCTTCTGTATTTACTGCCCCTGATTTGGAGCCTTTCGCAGCCAACAAGCGTGCTATCCGATCCTTTCGCTCTTCGGCCTTATCCTTCGCCTGATCCGCATCCTTTGGCTTCTCGACATTAGTGCTGGGTTTTGTGGAGACAGTTTGTGTGCCAGGCGCGGTTGTTGGTGCTTCCGTAACTTGCAGCGTCGAGAGGTTTGGTTGTTTCTGGCCGGGAACATTGGTTCCTAATTCAAGACCCAGCTCCATAAAAAGCTCGTTGAGCAGTGTCTTGTCAATACCTTCTTCGATATAGTTCTGGTACCGGACGTTGAGTGGCCAGAGACGAAGAATTGCTTCTTCTGCGCGCTTCTTAGACTCGGACATGATTTGGTCTGCTTCTCTCATTTCTGTTTGCCGAGCCGAGTCGTCATCGCCGCCGCCATAATCCTGCAATGTTTTCTCGGGCATGGTGTGTTCTGTCGCTGGGGGATCATGAATCGCATCATGTGGGGTTTCTGCCGAGTATCAGTATCATTCGCAGCATGAAAAAAGAGATCGCACATACGAGCATGAGATGTACCATTTTCAATACCACTCGACTGTATTTCACGGGGTGAGAGGTACGGCGAGTACGTCCCGGTGCGCTCCCGACCAGACTGTTTCAGGTTCCAAGATCGTTCGTTGGTGCCATGGACTTGAGATGACTCTCCTTGACAACCAAAATTAGACAAAGGATCTGATTCTTGAATACCATGTCCGCCATTCCCGTTGGTCTCTGTTTCGCCAGGTTCATATATGTCTTCTAATTCTCCTTCGCTGAGCTCGCCTTCCTCCATTGCATCAACATCCGTACCAACGTCTGGCCATCGTCTATGCGAGGTTGAGACGCCCAGTGCAGCGTTCCCATAAGATTCCATCATCTGGGTTCGTGCGACTGAATTGCTTGGGTCGGGCTGAGCTTCGGAGGAGCTCTGAGGCCATGCTGATTGCCAACTCGAAACATTGTGAGAGAAACCCATTCCTAAGCCAGGGATGGCGTTCTGGTTGTACTCGTAGGCTTCAGTAGCACCTTGACCATAAGAGGAAGGCTGAAGCTCTGCGGTTTCGCTCGGGTGAAAGGATGGTTCATTGTACGTTTGATTTGTCGCATAGCCATACGGTTGCGAAGTTTGGTAGCCATGGGGAGCCCCATAACCATAGAGGTAATTGCTCATCTTGATTAAATATCCCCGGGCGTGTTTTTATTTGACGAGCGTTCGATCGTAATCGCTACCGGATGGGGGAAGGGGCAAATTTCTCCGTTGGTGTCGCAATATATGCTTGAGCAGGTCGTTTTCTGGTAATGAATAAGCCAGAAACAAAGCTAGCGGGTTCAGCGTGATTACTCGGAGAACAGCCAGAGCTGCAAGCCGGATTTGCGAGAGCGTGGATGATTATGTCGAACAGGGACTATCTGTTCAACGCGACGGCTTATGTCGGGTAAGTACTGTCTGTCGCAAGACGCGGTCTGGATAGCTCCAGGAAATAAATTATGCAGTAACAAATTCGATCGATCTTTCGCAAGTGAAAGGTGCATCGCGTCTAACGCGGATAAGGCTTAGTGCATCTCTAGCGTCGAAGTCACGTGTGATCGCTTTGTTTACTTTCGGCCCCGGTCCCTAGCAACGCTGATGTTGATGTCAGTTCGCAACCCAGCTGTGATTTAACCCCAGACCTGCACTACATACTTCATGACATTGCTCATGAAAGGGTGAACCTCATCACATTGCGCATGTTTTTTGTTGTTTCATCTTCTACTAGAAGATTGTAATTCTCCTTCCTTAGCATCCCACCTGCCTTGCCTTGTTTATTCATCACGACTTGAAGTTGGGTATATGGTTTACGGATCGCAACGTTACAAATTGTTAATGCTGTCACTTTACGATGTCTTTCAACGCCAATGGCACGGCGCATCGGCGCAGTAATCCTTTTGCCAGAAATTCTTCCGCCTCTCCCGTTACGAACACCACCATCAGACCTAAATCCGCTATCTTCTCCTCTTTATCAACACCTGGTCTGTCAACACCACCTGGACATAGCCGAACGCAGTCAAATGGGTCGCTTTCAGCAATAACTCAAGGCTTCTCTGGCCCAGCGCCACGACAACATCGCAGCGACTCGAGGAGCGCTACACCAACATCAACTACATTCGCGCCATCATTCATCAAGACAGAGGAGCTTAAGCGACATGACACAGTTAAAGGTATCGAAAGCGAAATGGACTTCTCAGGGAAGCGCTATGTTTGGGTTAAAGATCCACAAGCGGCATTCGTTCGAGGATGGGTTGTTGAAGAACTGGACGGAAATCGGCTACTCGTCCAATGTGATGATGGGACTGTGAGTCTTGGTCAACGATTGTATTTTTACAATGGCTAATTCTTGTCCAGCAAAGAGATGTCGATGCTGAGAGCGTCGATAAAGTGAACCCTGCCAAGTTTGACAAAGCAAACGATATGGCCGAATTGACACACTTGAACGAGGCATCCGTTGTCCACAACCTTCACATGCGATACCAAGCCGATTTAATATACACATACTCAGGACTTTTCCTTGTTACAGTCAATCCGTATACACCAATTCCTATTTACGGTAACGACTACATCAATATGTACCGTGGGCGGAGCAGAGAAGATACGAAGCCTCATATCTTCGCTATGGCTGATGAGGCCTTCCGGAACCTCGTTGAGGAGGGAAAGAACCAAAGTATTTTGGTTACTGGAGAATCAGGTGCTGGAAAGACAGAGAACACGAAAAAGGTCATACAGTACCTTGCAGCTGTTGCTGCGGATTCATCAGTCAAGAACAAAACACCGCAATCCAGCCTATCCCAACAGATTCTACGAGCGAATCCGATTTTAGAGGCGTTCGGAAACGCTCAAACGGTCCGCAATAACAACTCTTCGCGATTTGGCAAGTTTATTCGGATCGAATTCACCCGAAATGGTGCCATTTCTGGTGCTTATATCGACTGGTACCTGCTTGAGAAGTCCAGAGTTGTCCATATCAACCCACATGAACGAAATTATCATGTCTTTTACCAGCTTCTGAAAGGCGCCAGCCCTAGTCTGAAGAGGGAGTTCTTGATGGATGGTCTTACGGTTGAAGACTTCAACTATACCCGGGATGGTCATGATACCATCGTCGGTGTGTCGGATCATGATGAATGGGAGTCGCTCATGGAAGCTTTCAACGTAATGGGCTTTTCTGATGACGAACAAACATCTATCTTGCGGACTGTAGCAGCTGTTCTACATCTGGGAAACATTGATGTCGTCAAGGAGAGCCGAGCTGCAGACCAAGCTCGTCTGACACCAGATGCAAAGGAACAGGCGGCAAAGGTGTGCAAGCTCCTTGGCGTACCCCTGGAACCATTCCTTCAAGGCCTGCTTCATCCGAAGGTCAAAGCAGGCCGCGAATGGGTTGAGAAGGTTCAAACACCCGAGCAAGTCCGCCTCGGCCTAGATGCGCTCTCGAAGGGCATTTACGAACGCGGATTTGGTGATCTCGTCAGTCGCATCAATCGACAATTTGATCGCACTGGCATGGGCCTCGACGATTCATACTTTATCGGAGTCCTCGATATCGCCGGTTTTGAGATTTTTGAACAGAACAGTTTCGAGCAGCTATGCATCAACTACACCAACGAAAAGTTGCAACAGTTCTTTAACCATCACATGTTCGTCCTAGAGCAGGAAGAGTATGCTCGAGAACAAATCGAATGGAAGTTTATCGACTTTGGACGCGACCTACAACCCACCATTGACTTAATTGAGCTATCGAACCCTATTGGTGTCTTCTCCTGTCTGGATGAGGACTGTGTCATGCCCAAAGCTACAGACAAGTCATTTACCGAGAAACTCAATTCCTTATGGGATAAAAAGTCGACAAAATACCGACCCTCGCGCCTTGGCCAAGGCTTCATTCTTACTCATTACGCTGCCGAAGTTGAATATTCTACAGAAGGATGGTTGGAGAAGAACAAGGACCCCCTGAATGATAATATCACGCGCCTACTCGCCGCCTCTACCAACGAGCACGTTTCTTCTCTCTTCTCAGACTGTGCTGAATCAGAGGAAGATCACGCAACAGGACGAAGCAGGGTCAAGAAAGGACTCTTCCGCACAGTCGCTCAAAAACACAAAGAGCATCTTCACAGTCTGATGTCGCAACTTCACTCCACACACCCTCATTTCGTTCGCTGCATTCTGCCCAACCACAAGAAGAAGCCAAAGCAATTCAACAACCTCCTCGTTCTTGACCAGCTACGGTGCAATGGTGTTTTGGAAGGCATCAGGATTGCGCGCACAGGCTTTCCCAACCGACTCCCCTTTGCAGAGTTCCGACAACGATATGAAGTTCTCTGCCAAGACTTGCCCAAGGGGTATCTTGAGGGGCAAGCCACGGCCGCTCTTATGCTTGAAAAACTTGGACTAGACCGAGCCCTATATCGAGTGGGCTTGACAAAAGTCTTTTTCCGCGCCGGAGTGCTTGCTGAACTCGAAGAGCAACGTGATGCACTTATTACTGAGATCATGTCCAGATTTCAGTCGGTTGCCAGAGGATTTATGAAGAGGCGGACAGCCTACAAGAGACTGTTCCGAACAGAGGCTACCAGAATTATTCAACGCAACTTTAATGTCTATCTGGACTTGGCAGATAATCCTTGGTGGCAATTGATTGTGAAGATGAAGCCTCTGCTCGGCACCACCCGTACAGCTACCGAAGTCAAGCGGAGAGACGCAATGATCAAGGAGCTCAACGAGAAGATGCGAATCGAGTCTGAGAATCGCACTAAGCTCGAGGAGGAGCGACGCAACTGTCATGCCGAAATGGTTCGTATCCAGCAGACTCTCGAGAGCGAGCGTGCACTTGCTTTGGACAAGGAAGAGATCTTCAAGCGACTTCAACTTCGAGAAGCGGAACTTGAAGAGAAGCTTGCAGGCGCGATTGAAGACCAGGAAAGGCTAGAAGACGAGCTGGATGAGCTATTAAATGCCAAGAACCGGGCGGAACGTGAAGTTGAGACTTACCGTTCCCAACTTGAACAAGCCGCTACCCTCATTACCAAGCTTGAGGAGGAGAAGGGCAACTTGAACGCGAAGATCGCCGAGCTTGAGCAGTCAATCATCGAGATGACCCAAAAACAGACGGAGCACAGCGCGCAGGAAATGGCTCTCCAAGACGAAATCAAGATGTTGCAAAGTCAGTTGTCTCTGAAGGAAAAGAAGGTTCAAGATCTCGAAAATAAGTTGGTCAAGATTGACCAAGATGCGGAAGTAAAGCTTCACTCGGTCCAAAAGGAACTCAGCTCGATCAAACTTCGCGAAATTCAACTCTCTAGCGAGAACGATGATATCCAGCAGCAGCTCAACGAGCTTTCGAAGACATCGACCGCTTATGAGGACCTTGTGCGCCAGAAAGAGAGTGAACTTGCTCTACTACGAACTGACAACAAGAATCTCGAGAGCGAACGCCAATCCTTGGAGGATCAGAGAAAGTCCCTAACCACCGAGAAAGAGAAGAACGCTGAGAAATACCGTGAAGCTCAAGCTGAGCTTGTAGCGATGAAGTCTCGGCAATCTCAACTAGAACGGGAAGCTGAGGATGCGAAGAATCTGCTCGAAGCCCGCCTGTCAGAGGATGCACAGGCCGACCAAAACCGTCAGGTCTTGGAGTCTCAAACCAAAGATCTCAAGGACGAGCTATATAAGACACAGATGGAATTGAGCCGAGAGCGCCAATCTCGAGATGACGTTCAACTGCTTGGAGAGCATCGTTACCAGGAACTGAAGGAGGAATTTGATCGCCTCAACGAGTCCAAGATTATCATTGAGAAGGAACTATACGCTCAACAAGATACATTGCGAAGAACTATGGAGGCCCGAACCACTGCTGAAAAGGAACGGGATGATGCAAGACAAGAAATTCGACGGCTCCGTGTAGCAAAGACTCAAGCTGAGGAGGCACGAATGCAAGCCGAAGTTGCTGGCGAGAGACAGGCGTCCAAAGCAGCACAAGAGCGCGAGAACAGCCTCCGCAAGGACCTTGACGCTGCCCACGAGCGGCTTCAGTGGTTTGAAGGAGAGTGTGCTAAGCTCAACCATCAAATCGAGGACCTCAACAAACTGATATTAGAGTCGGGCGAATTTGGCTTGAAAAATGACCAAGCCAAAGAGAGACTCGAGCGGGAATTGGTCACCGTCAAGGGCCGTCTCACAGCGTCCGAGAATGATAACCGCGCCTTGTTGAACAAGCTCCAACAGAAAGGCTTGGAGATTGCTCGCTCAAGTTCTCGTGCGACTGAGGCATCTCGAGGCCAGATAGTGTCTCTTCAACGAGAAAAGGCAAGACTGGAGGAACAGAATACCAAACTTAACAAACAATTGGGTGACTCTCAAATCGCCATTGCGTCGCTCGAGAAGAGAGCTGAGAAACTCCAGCTTAATCTAGAAGACTTGAGCCACGAGGTCGCTCGCGAGGTCAAGTCAAGTAGAAATGCCGAGAAGGCATCCTCTACATTCACCGCGCAGCTGGCTGAAGCCAATCGAACCATTGAGTCAGAGCGGCAACTCCGAACACAAGCTCAGGCCACGGTTCGTACACTCCAAGCATCCTTGGACTCGCGAGACAAGGAGATCAATGAGCTGCAAGGACAGATGCTCGACGTTCTGAGAACTGTTGATCCAGAGGTCCCTGTCCCTCCTCAGTCGGATGGAACTGACGAAAAGGTACTTATCCAGAACTTTGATCTTGTGAGAAAAGTTGAGGAGCTTCAGCAGAACCTTCGCGTGCAAACATCAGCTCGAACAAATGCTGAGAAACAACTTGCTGAGCTGAGAGCTTCACGCAATGAGTCTCCCACTCGGCCTAAACTTGAAGAGATCCAGCTTAATGAGGCGCCCTTCCAAGGATCGCCAACTCAGAGGAGAGCTGCCAAACTACACGCTCGCAACCATTCTAATACTTCAACACCCACACGACGCTTTCAGGAAATCGACCATCTCCAGGATTCAACACGGTCTGACCGCACAGTTGACACTCTCAGCTTCAACAGTCGAATGGACTTGAAGGCTGAGGTCGAGGAACTACAGAATCAGCTTCAGCTCAAGGAGATGCAAAACCGCCATCTTCAAAGTCAGATTGATCGAAGCACCCCCGTGCCCGAGAACTCTGATGATCAAAGCCCATCTTTACGTCGAATCCAAAAGCTCGAGATGGTCAACACTCGCCTTCACGAGATGCTTGATGATTCCAGCAAGAAGGTGTCTGCCCTGGAGCGCACAATTCGATCTGGTCAACTCTCTTTGCGGGATGTTCAAACCCGGACACACGAAGAGATCTTGGAAGTCCTTAACAGCCAGGAGGATTCTCGCCGTGCCTTGGTCCACAGCCATAAGGACGCCGTGGCGGAATTGACCGACATTAAGGTTCATTTCGAGAGGCTACGACATGATCGCGCCAAGGCAGAGGTTGAGCTCCGCGATGTTAGGTCTGATCTGCATGAGATGACTCTAGCAAGAGAACACGAGGCGCAAAGCCGAAATCAACTTCTTCAGGAGTTTGCGGACCTTCAGATTCGGCTGGACGCAGAAAGCTCCAAGCTTGCTGATGTTACCTCCAGTTTGGATATGTACAAGGGCCGTGCTGACGAGTACTTTGGCAAACTCGAACAGGCTGAGATTGCTGTCCTTAAGGCTAGCCGTGCCGAGCAATTTGCCAAGTCTCAAGCGAAGGAGGCCGAGGACACCTATGCCGAGGTTATGGCTGAGCGCGAGAAGATGGATGCCACCATTGAAGATCTCCAACGTCAGAATCAGCGCCTCGAGGAGAAGGTGGAAGACGTCTCAACAGACCTGGATGCCGCCACTCAGGCCAAGAAACGACTTCAGCATGAGCTAGAGGATTACCGAAATCAACGAGCTATGGAGATTGAGGATAAGGAATCGAGCATGGAGCAGACTCGTAAGAAGTATCAAGCTGAATTTGCTACCCTAACAAACGAGCTTGATCTAGCTCGTGAGGAGAAGCTCTTTAAGCAGGCCGAGATCGCCCGGCTTCGAGAAGAGCTAGATGAGCTGCGGTCGAAGTGGGATGACGAGGTTCTCAATAGCTCGACCTGGTCCAAGGAGAAGTCCCGACTGGAGTCGACTCTGGCAGATGTCGCATCCTCACGCGACGAGGCAGTCAATGCGCATAACGAAGCACAAGGCAAGGTTGTATCCCTTTTGTCTCAAGTTCGTACTCTGCGCTCTTCAGTGGATGAGATCACCGCGGAGCGAGACCATCTTATCCGTGAGAAGCGCAATGTCGAGGCACGCCTCGAGGAGGCCAAGTCTGGCCTGGAGGATCTCGTCAAGGGAGAGAGTCCCTCTCTGCGCAACGCTGCCAATCTGGACAAAGAGATTTTGGAACTAAAGTCCAACCTTGCCCAACAAGAAGACATTGCGGCTGCTGCTGTTGAGAAGATGCGCCGGGCAGAAGCTCTTGTGACTGAAGTCCAGAAGGATGTCATGGTTGAGCGTGAAAACAGCACGAAGCTACAGCAGCAGAAGGCGTCCCTGGAGAAGAACTTGAACGAGGCTCAGCTGAAACTTGTGGATCTCGAGACCAAGGGCTACTCGAGTGCCAGCCAGGACGTCAAGTTCTTGCACAAGCGCATTCAGGAGGTGAGTTTCAAGTTATAGTTTCATTACACAGACCATTGCTAACGTTGTACAGCTCGAACTACAACTTGAAGATCAGGAGACTGAGCGTAGCAAGTCTCAGCGCTCCGTTCGAAATGTAGATCGAATTGTGAAGGAGATGCAGGGTCAGATTGATCGCAAAGACAAGCAAAATACGCAGCTCTCAGAAGACGTCTCAAGGATGCGCGACAAGGTCGAGAAGCTTCTGAAGACCATTGAAGAGTTGCAGTCGTCCGAGTCTAACAACCAGTTGTCTGCTCGACGAGCTGAGCGTGAACTTAGGGAGGAGAAGGAGAGGGCTCAACGATTGGAGCGTGAACTGGCCGGGTGGAAGACCAAGAGCTCAGGCAGCGTCATGGGTAGCGTCCGTAGTCGCATGGGCCCCTGGCGGGTTAGCGAAGGGGATGATGCTTCCATGATTGACGTCCCCAAGAGGAAGAGCAGCCTTAGCAGGGTTCCGAGTTTCACGAAGGGCTTCCTATGAAGGGAGAGGGAGACATGAGAAGGGGTGGAAATGTAGGATACATACAGACAGGCGTGCATGGTGACGAGGCGTTGGCATTGTTCTAGGTATTGATAATGGCTTGCAAGGAATGAATGGCGGGCATGATGGGTGGATGGTATCATACGGATGTTTTCAATAGCGTGTTATGGAATATGGGTCTTACGTAGGAATAATGAGAACTTGTGCTATTAGGAGAAAGGATCGATCAACAAGCGGTGCACTAGATCGAACGAATAAACAGATGTTGTGTGATCAATTACAGAATCAATGACCAAGAGTCCGTTTGGATTGACTCCTGGGTCCTGACTCCTGGAGTCCTGATCATGTCCATTATTAGATGGCGAAAGAGAATCGTTGCGTGATTGGAGTATAGTCATCGTGCTCAATATTGGCACCGCGTATCTTACAGCTCGGCTTGTGCTTGACCCTTCATAAAGAGATCTCATTTCTCATCCGTTTTCGAATCGCCTGGAGATTTCTCCGGCGGCTGAGGCTTGTCCATTCCCAACTTTGCCATGAGCTCCTCCATCATCTCCTCCATGGCCTTTTCATCTTCAGGATTCACCAGCCCCGGCCTGCGAATCGCCGCCTGCGTCCGTTGCCTCAGCTCCTGAATCGAAGACAGATCAAACCCCCACGAGATCCCGCCAACCAACATGACGCCGAAACTCATGACATTAAGCGTTGCTAGTCCGAGAGCCTGGACGGCCAGCAGAGATCGGTCTCCTGAGTCGAAGTTTACTGGGTGCCGGTTGGAGGTGTAGAATTTAGGAAAGGCATCGCGCCGCATTCGTAGCACTGAGCGGCGTGATACGGCTACAGATGCGGCAAGAAAGCCTGCGCCGGTGAGTAATAGTCCTAGTTGTTTAAACGGACGGGCCCATGGTGATGGTGCTGGTGTTGATGGGTTTTGGCGAATTGACGTGGTTTCCTGGCTATTTTGGGGCATAGGTGTGTTGATGGAGTTTGACATGCCGATGAAGGAGCTTGCCATTTATAACGGATGAAAGGCTTTTGATTATCCTCGGAGTTTTTAACGGCGTGATAGTGTATTTAGAGGATATCTTAACCTCAACAAGTGTTCACCACCTACTGAAAATAGCAGTTCCCTCCCGCCGGAAAAACAGCACCCCGGTCATTGCATACTCATAATTCAGCGATAATCAAACATACCTGCATGCGCTACGTTGCTTGCAAATCTACTGTATTAGTACAGAAGTAGATTGGCAAATATATTAAACTCCAATCTCTGGTTTATCTTCTTTTAGCTGTGATTGTGATCTGGAAAGGCATCAATTCTCTATTCGTGATGGAATCCAGTTTTCCACGCCCCTGTATCTGCATATCATCTCACATCAACTCAACCTCAGGATCGACTTCCCTCTCCAACAACTGGGAAATCAGATATTGTCTTCATTAATATCTTTTACTATGCCAAAACCAAAGAGCAAAGGGACCAAGCAAGGCAAGGCAGAAGTCGTAGCGCCACCGCCACCACCAGCTCCTCCTTCATGGCCAGTCTTCAAGCCTCCGCTACCAATTGTTGATCTCACTCCTCAACCCCATCCATCAACGTCCAAGGTGGTTCTTATTCCATCCTTCTTCCCTCGAACTCTTTGTCGAGATTATGTCGCCTTTCTCAAAACCCTACCTCTTCAAACGACGCCTGGTCGTCCCAAGCGGGGCGAAGCAGTTCGGGTCAACGACCGCTTTCAGGTTGATAGTCCAGACTTTGCTACTCGCCTCTGGGAGGAAACAGGGCTGAAAGAGGTCTTGCTAGAAGGTGACGTTGAGGAACAGTGGTAAGTTCAGTTATTTCCTGGTCACCACAGCTGTACTATGTTAGCCGCTGGGATTTTGCCCTGGGAGCAAGAGCCAGAGCTGAAATGGTGAAATATCAATTTATTGATGAAATTTATAGGGGTGGTGAGCCTGTCGGACTATCTCCCAACATCCGAGTATATCGTTACTCCAAAGGTCAATTCTTTGACTGCCATTGTATGTGCCTGAATTCATTATCATGGC
This sequence comes from Fusarium buharicum, assembly GCA_014822075.1. Taxonomy (NCBI): domain Eukaryota; kingdom Fungi; phylum Ascomycota; class Sordariomycetes; order Hypocreales; family Nectriaceae; genus Fusarium; species Fusarium buharicum. The sequence goes on along the minus strand of JAATHB010000509.1, from coordinate 36,564 downwards.
TGTGAATTCTCTAGTCTTGCCAAATCTCTCTCCCATGTTGTAGATTCATTGACTGACCAGTGACTTTTGACCCTAGACGATGATTCTAACAATCTGACCCTGCCATCGAATCCTCCCCTCGCAGTTAAAACCACCTGGACCTTACTGCTGTACCTAACATCGGCTGCCGAGGGATGTATTGGGGGTGAGACGGTCTTTTATCCAAATGACCGCAGATCTTCTCGAGAAGAAATCGCAGTTCCCCTCGAAACTGGCATGCTTCTTTTACATAAGCATGGGGATGACTGTCTTCTTGTAAGTTCTTCCCTGTCATGTTAGCTCTTTTACGTGAGGAATGGGCGTTTGATCTGAAGAAGGGTTCCAAGTGCTAACCACAATCTTTCTAACTAGCATGAAGGGCGAGAAGTCACTGCGGGCGAGAAATGGGTCCTTCGCACAGACTTGTGTATTAGACGATGACTGAGGCCATTATAAAATACCAAAGTCTTTGATTTGATCTGCTACTATCACTGACTGACTATTCGCTACTGTCAGCACAATTCTCTCAGCCCTTGAACCTTTTAGTCCCGGGCAATCGTTTCGGTAGCGGGAATGGATAGCCTCTACACCCTGCTGAACACCACATCTCTCAATCTCCGATGTTTAGTCCCACGATGTTAAACTTCTATCCCCATCTCAGGATTTCTGCCATCCGTCTACCGAGATCTAGTGAATTAGTTCACCTTCGTTCCACCGATCAAATTTGCCAGACGGTCCATGGCGTCCTCTTCCTCATCTTCGTCATCATATTCTTCTTCTTCCTGCTCCATTTCACCAGCCAGCTGCACACCCTCTGCATATTGGATGTCTAGGGCATCGTCGCTCAAGTCTTCTTCGGTGGCGCTGTCATTTTCATCAGAAAGCTCTGGGCTCTGCTGAGCTGACTCTCCTTCATCTGTTTCTGGCGGTGACCTCTCCGAGAATGAAACCTCATTATCAGAGTTAGCATCTTCTTTGGGGTGGAAGATTGTCAGGGGTTGCCCACGATGCACAACTGTGCCATCGGGAAGGTGGGAATGAATCTCAGGCGATAACTCAGATTCTACGTTCGTCTGTTCCTCCTTGGGTGAAACAGCTTGTTCTGGCAAGTCGTGAGAAGATATGATAAGCTGTTGAGGCGCTGTTCTACGATCCGCCATAGCGAGTTGCGAATCAAACCTGCTGTTGGTCGCAATGCGACACATCTCTTTGTGGAAGATCCAGGGGAAGCTGATGAGTGGCATTGACTTTGCTTCCAGCTTCCGAGCTTGCAAGATGCGACCTCCATCATTTACGGGCCCCCTGCGGCGCTCGAAGAGTGCAATTTTTATTTCTTCCTCAGTGATCGTGTACATGGCTGCAACAAAGGGATCGATCTTTTCAGCGTGTTTCCCACCCGCAGCCTCGGTGCAAATCGTACGGAACCTATTCCTCAGTGCGGTGTATTCGCGATTAAGATCCTCTTGTATCTTGTAGCTAGATCCGACGGCTGGTTTTGACATAGCGAAGCCTGTCCAAAGCTCGAATTCGGTCTTGAGGGAGTGTTGGCTAAGGAGTCGGCGTACAGAGGTATCGTACTGTGACTTGATCCGTCTTGCTGATTTCAGTGTGTCATTGTCAATTTCAAACTTCTTGATGATTCGCTGGTCGAATGGACTGTCCCAGATAGGGTTGAATTGAACCGTCTTGTTGACCACTCTGTCGAAAATGGTCCCAAGAACCTTCCTGGAGTGATAGGTTCTCTTCTTCTCCATGAAATGTGGCCATCTTTTTGGTTGTTGATCACGTCGAATCATCGCTGGAAGACCAGTTTTCGGATAGTCAACTGCTTTAGAGTGCAGTTCTGCAAGTTCCAGGCCTATGCACTTGATTAGATCAAATAGTTGGGCTGAGGGGAGCAATATCACACTCACATTTGGGGGATTCTGGGCCAAATTCATCAGCCATCGCTAGATGCGATGTTGCAATCAGCGCGAGCTTGTCGTTCTTTAGGTACTTGACGAAAAAGTTCCTGAGGTCGTCGACATTTACGTCGCGCTCCAGCTCAAGGGGCTTGGGCGCTGAGTAATTCATCGGTGGAAAATTCCATGTTTGAGGCATCAAGCCCTCGTCCCACATTATAAAGAAGTCATCACCGTCGAGGTCGCCTCCAGACAACATGTTGGGTACAGGCCGGTCTCCTGTTGCCGGAAACACGACGACATCCTTGAGGTGGTGCAGTGCTAGGCAGTCCACCGCCTCGACGACTCGAATGTCTCCTGGATGCAGAGACGGGTTGCGTCCCACGATGCATACACCCTTTATGACATGAGTCTTATTGTAGTGCTTGGAATCACTGAGCTGCAGGAAAATCTGCGGCAGTTTGTTGACATCCCTTTCTTCAGAACCCTCTGTTTCAGTGGAGTGTCCTCGAAGGGTGTTTGTTTCATCAACACAGCCGAGCACAAAGGCGCTTTTCTCGACCTGTATTCTCGCTTTTTCCTTGAGTAGCTTGAGAGACCACGATCGCCAAAGGTTGAGTATGTTAATGACGAAAGGCTCTTGTACGTATTCCGTTCTGAAGCCAGCCTTGAGCAAGGTCGCAATGTTAATGCTTGTTCGTTGTTCGTCAATAAGCTTGGTCAGCATGTCAATCGCCACATCATTGTCCTTCATAGCCAGTTCGTAAGACTTCAACTGCTGGTCAAGCAGGTCCATGAATGCTTTCTTGGGCACGCCAAGGCATTCCAGGATGGTGATGGTTTGTCGGTTGAGGGTAGCCGTTGCTAACCCAGCACAACGAATAACCTCGAGACCTTTGGAGTCGGCCTCGAACTTCTTCTGAGATTCACGAACGTATACCTCCATACCTTTGGCGTCGTCCGGCCAAATAGCAAGGACCCCTTTGCAACCACCCATGCGGAATTGGAAAGCAGAAGGCTTGTCGAAAACATCAAGAGCCATGTCTTCGTTGATCAGCTGGGCCAGGAATGAGGAAATCTTGCCAACCCCATCGGTGAAGCAGTAGTCATTTCGTTCGATATCAGCGATTTCACGAGTTGCTGGCGAGGAAATACCGCGAACCTCTCGTGTAGTAGAAAAACACTGACCGAGGCGGGCAGCATACTTGGCCACAACTTTTATATGACTGAATTGACCCATCCAGCTGCGAATGTCATCGCACGAGGTGTGCTCTGTAGGGCAAAAGAAGTATGCGCCGTTCACTCTGAGCTGGGAGTTACCGAATGCGAGAAATTGGTAGACACGATCACCAATACGGATACCTTCGTACATTGTCCGCAGCACCCTTTTGTAGATCTCATCATTCTGGTCCTTGTTCACTGCAATTCTTCCCTGCTCTGATTCTTCAGTGAACTGAATCCTCAAGAAACGATCTTGGATATGCTTGTATTGACGCATGACTCGGTTGGACATCTCTACAGTAGGTGTACTGAAGCGCACAGTAGTTGGGGTGATGACCACCTTGCGGACAAGGGCGCAATACGAGGGGATTCTTGTGGGAGGGGTGAATACCTCGGCTTCACTGAGTTGAAAAATCTCCATTGGGCTTGGGAAATAATGCCCCTGATCAGCCACAAACTCGAGGTAAAGCTTGGCTTTGGCTGGGTTCATGTTGGCGAGCGTCTCTAAAAACTCCAGAGTAATTGTGTGGTCGTTGAGGTAACCTCGAGAGATACAGACTTCAAGTTGATACCTGATCTCAAAAGGGAGGTGAGCCACAGGAATTGAGGAAGACTGAAGCATTTGGAGCGCATTGTCGCCTTCAGAAGCGACGGGGTGTTCCAGGTACCTCCACATGTCTGCGTGCCCTCCATGAGTGAAATGGAAGTCATCCTGGGCTTGAGTAGTGATGTTGAAATCATCGAGAGCACTCAGAATTTGGCAGCTAATGGCTCTGGCTTCTTCGCTCCTCCCATCTAAATCAAACCTAAGAGTAGTCCAACGGCCAATGTCAGTGAATCCAGGGTCCTGGAAGTCTGTATGAAGAGCAATGGGGTGCCTCATTGGAAGCCCAGCCACCTCAATGATATTAGTAGCACGGTTCCAACTCTCCATTGCACTCCAGTTCTTGTTTTCGTCGGAAAAGGTTTTGCGGATGTTGTGTACCTTCCAGTAGTAGTTGGGCGGATTCTTGAGAGGAATCACAAGAATACAACGATGGTCGTCAGTCGTTACTCGGTATGCATTCTTCATGTGCGAAAAGCCAATAGCAACCTTGTGTTGTCGAGTGATTTCTCCTCCCTGTGTCTGAATTTTCATAGGGAAAAAGGCCGTCAGCTTGTTGTACTTGAGGCTGAGTTCAAGCTTGAGGTTGCGTTCGTGGGTCGCTGATTCAAAAGATTTCATGACCTTCATAGATTTGGCTTCTATCTTGCTTCCGAAATGGATTGCCAAAGGATGTGTGGTCATCTTGATAGGATACGAGCGGTCTGGACATACCGGGCTTCGAACAAAGCCTTCGGGTATGTGCCTGCCCGGGTAGACATTAATTGTGAGGCCCTGAGGGTATCTCTCTTCATCGGGGTGAGGAACCCAGTATTTACCCGTTGTCCAAAAGCCTCTGTTCGGTGGTGGCTCGAATCTGATCTTTCCAGAACAAAATTCAGCATTATTTGGTGCCTCATTGATGTCCATGTATGCAATCTCTCCTTCGTGGGAGAACCAATCCCAGAGATTCGAGGTGGTGACCGACACGGGCATTTGCTCGAGCAGAATAGTTATTTCAGGCCACGCACGCCACGCAGCAGGCATCTGAGCAGCAATATCGTTCGCATCTTGATATCTTGGCTGGTTTGTGGCGCCTCTGTGCTTCCATGGTCTTCCTCGTTTCGGTGTATTCGTGTGCTTCGAATCACCTCGAGACCCTTTTGAAGGATTTGGGTGTGGGCGCTTGGAGCTCATCTTGGGTCTCGGTTCATCAAAGCTAGAATTGGTGTCAGCTCAAAAGCTTGAAGTAGGGAGTACATGAAGCCGAAGACATTGGTTTCAAGATAGAGCGCATACCTGCAGGTGGTGGGAAGGCCTGGCTACCTTGGTGGTTCACCGGAGATGAGCTTCAGTGTTTCTATACGCTATAGATATTTCCCATGCTAAGCAAAGTAGTGTTCATGAGAATGGATTGAGATGGAAGCAAACTTATTCTCAAGCAAGAATGAAATAAGCCACTAGGGCCTTTTGAGGGGTCGAGATGAAAGGGCAGTTATCCTGCGGCAGTGATTCACAGAGGAGGCACCATCTAGAACCCTGATGATATCAGCTTCATCGGCAGGCAGCGAGCAATGACGATTGAAGTTGCGTGGGATGTAAAGAGTTGCGGTGTAATAAGGGCAGCAGAATAAATGAAGCAGTGCAGCTACCAACTGCAGCCGTCAGTTGATGTTTGTTTGGGTGAAAGAGCAGCCAAGCCAGAGATTGCCTTTTGCTGATGTAATAAACCAAACACTCGCCGTCAAAATTCAAGCCAGAGATTTACCAGAGAAATAAATTCTCTAGGTCACGAAACCCATACGTTTGCTAAACAGCCTGATTCGGTGGAGCATGGTAGATGTTGGAGGAATAACATAGCTCTGGTTTGTTTATGTTGCACAAAAAGGATGCACCTAGCGTACTACGCTTCCCTTTGCCACTAAATCAAATCTCTGGATTTTTATCCCTCTCAGCTATTTGCAAGCAGTAGAGGAGAAAGATCTGTACTGTTCCTCTCGTTGTCTAACTGTTTGCACAGACAGGAAAACGTGGGCTTATCAGGCCCCAGCAAACACGACACACAGCAAAGAAACATACTGCCATCTGCTCAAGTATGTATGCAACCGAGATCTATAAGACGCCCCTATGAGCACTGTTGTGCTATACAAACTTACAAACACATTTTCCCATCAGACCAAATTCTTCACCACCCGGTTCGGCGTCACAGCTGTATCCGCCCCAGGATACACCGTATTCTCCCATGGCACATCTATGATTTTACCAGGGTTCATCACCCATCGTGGATCGAGCGCCTTCTTAACTGCGGCCATGACCGCCAGAGTCTCTGGTCCAACCTCCCAGAGAAGACTCTCCTTCTTGCCCCAGCCGATAGAGTGCTCTCCCGTGCAGGTACCGTCCATGTCGAGTGCGCGCCTCACCATGTTCTTGACGCAGGCTTCCACCTTGGCGCGCTCGCCCGGCACCTCCTTGTTGTACATGATACTCTCGTGGAAGTTGCCGTCGCCAACATGGCCCAGGATGCTAGCGAAGAGGCCAAGGTCGTCCATCTCTTTCTTGCTCACTTCAATAATGTCAGCTAGGCGGCTAAATGGAACGGCCACATCTGTACTCCCTGAAACAAAATGTTAGCGGTTACACAAGAGAAAGCAAGAGCTCATCAGTGGTAACAAAATTACTTACAAACATCATCACCGCTCCGGCGCAGAGAGAGCATAGACCATAGAGATTCTTTCCTAGCAGACCAGAGCAACTGTTGCTCAGCAGCATCCCGAGCAAACTCGAAATTACCACCCTTGTTAGCAGCCGCAATCTTCTTCACCCGATTGATGTTATCTTTCACACCCTCCTTGGTACCTGAAAACTTGAAGAATAGGGTTGGCTCTTCTTTCCAGACTCGAGGCTTCGTAGCGCCGCCAAGGTTGATAACTTTCATCTGAACTTCATCCATAATCTCCATCGCCGCAACAGGTATGCCTGTCTGCATGACGCCGGCTGCAGCGGCCGCGGCATCACGAATGGTTGGGAATGTGACGACGGCGACCGAGTACTGTTCTGGAATAACTGCCAGCTTGAGTGTGGCTGCGGGGGTTAGCTGAGATCAACCCCGACTTTTGTGGGAAATGAGTTCGCTTACCTTCTGTGACGAGCCCTAGAGTACCTTCAGAGCCAACGAACAGACTGTTCAAGTTGTATCCAGCAGACGACTTGCGTGGTCTTCTCCGTGTCTTGATGATGCGCCCATCAGAGAGGACAACGGTCAAGTTGATGACCCAATCCTTCATTGTGCCATATCTCACAGCATTGGTGCCAGAGCAATTCGTCCCGATCATGCCTCCAATCTTTGCCGATGGACCTAAAAGCTTGTCAGTTACGCAACGATAAGATAACTCCCCCTTTCTTCAAGCACCTACCAGGGTCAACAGGAAAGAATAGGCCACTGTCCATTTGTAGCAGCTTCGCGTTCAAGTCTTGCCAGCCGATGCTAGGCTGAACCACAATATCCATGTCATCTTTGTTGAACTGGATAATCTTGTCCATGTACGCAAAGTCCACACTGACTCCTCCGTAAGGGGCGGAAAAGTTGCCCTCCAAACTTGATCCTCCAGAATAGGGGATGATGGGAACGCGGTTTTCGTGGCAGATGCGAGCTATTACAGACACTTGCTCTGTTGTTCGAGGGTATGCCACCGCCACAGGTAAGGTATCGGGGTTGACAGTCGACCACTCAGAGTAGCCATGTGCGAGAAGGTCCTCAGGATCCGTCGAGATGATGCCTTCTACTGCAATCTCATTTTCAATTTGTCGGATTGCCTGTCCTCAGAGTTAGTCTTGAGGCCTTAAACGATCCCAGTTTACCCACCTTTTCCATTTCAGGCAATGTAGCGTAACAGGACGCAGATGATCGACTCCAAAGTGAAGTTCTGGAGTCATTATCACCACTGAAGCTGGCAAGTCCCCATCCAAGAGCTCCAGCTCCAAGTGCCACTGCCCAAACTCCTGATTGGGACCACCCTGATGTCTTGCTCGGGGCACTTGGAGTGGTCACTGGTGTCTCAGAACCATAAACGCGAGAGGAAGTTCTGAAGTCTTGGCAAATTGCCACTCTCTGAGCTCGACGGCTCAGGAGAGCTCGAGTAGAGGTTCTACTAACAAACATCGAGAAGAGGTGCTGTCCCACTGAAAACAATGGTTCGTCCCCACAGTTGGCCACAATGTGGAATCAAGGTCGATCTGGCACCCGAAAGCTATTTTCTTCCTTTGCACGAACAAGACTCAACGTATAGCCTCTTGAGATGAATAGTGCGATGTCTGCCGTCTCTAAGCGCAACTGAAGCGGACTGCGCAAGAAAATTAGGAGAGTAAGATCGGAAAACGGGCAGAATATTTCAGCCACCTAATCGAGAGACCACGACGAAACAAAATCCGGAACCAGAAGTAGTCACGATGGGGCTGATTCTCACTTATAAGTAGTCTTGGGCAACATCATCGGCGTACGTGGGGCACAACCGGCAAATGGATATCCAGCCTCTCTTCTAAGCATAAGTTTCGCTTGCAATTGTCGGTTACAGCAAAGCAGGGAAATGGCTCTTCAAGCTTAGCGGGTCAACACTATCAACAAAGAGTGGGTGCACGATCCATCCATGGGCGTTGTGCGTGTGCGGTCTTACTCTAACTAGATATTGGATGGATGTGTGAGCCTCAGCCAAGAACTTGACTGGTGATAGCCCCTTTCCTTATCCCCACGCGGTACACACATGCACATCACAGGAACAGCGCGCATGAGATCCAAATCATCGAATCGTAGCTCCGAGAATGGAAGCTCTCAGCATGGCACAGCCGATGAGGGTGACGGGCGCTGCAGTTCCCGTTAGTCATGCGTTTCCAACCCTGTGCGTAATCACGACTCGATGACCTTGAACTGCCTCAATTCCCCGCTTCGGCCAGCAAGCCGGCCAGCAACTCCACGACCTGACAGCGTGGGAGGGTGTGGAGAGGGCGAACCCACTTGATCTTGATGTAAGTTTGGGGGTTCAAAGGCGGGAGAAACAAGGTAGACGTGGGGTGAACAAGTTGCTTCACCTCGGTCAGCCAAATGTGTAACACACATACACACCGTGAGGTCAACCAACAGCCCCTGCAGGTTTATTACCGTAACAAACCAGTCGTATTTAAGTTTTGGTGGATGTTAAACACCATGCTATGCATTAGTACCTATTTTAACTAGGCTCACAAACAACAATTGCCCTTTATACATTGCATCCGACACAAAGATATATCACATTCAAGGGGCGGAAAATTGGCGTCCGGGGCCTCTAGCATCACCAAGTCCTCGCATTTTCAAACAATTGAAAGTATGCACGGTAATAGCTTCAGCTCACTTCAGACATCACAGTAAAGAACGACAACTATCCGGAATCGACACTGCGTGTTCGGCTCAAATTCATCTTTTATCGTAGCCTCATGGGGGCTGGCTATCTCCAGGGTAGTTAAAGCCGCAAAGCAAACGTCAAATCCGAGACTCCAGTCCACATGCCAATTTTTTCCATTCCTATCGCAAATCCACAACTTAGTGAGATAGAGCATAAGCGCGACGACGGTCACGCTCCTCGGCGATAGTGAGCTTGACACCCTTGCCCTTGGGCAGGGAGATCCAGGGCTTGTCCTGGCCAATGATGAAAACGTTGCTCTCACGGGTAGCGAAGCTGTTGTCAATGGCGTCCTTGACGTGGACGATGTTGAAACCACCGTCGTGGCGCTCACGGTGAGTGATGACACCAACACGACCCATGTTACGACCACCAGTGACCATGACGACGGCGCCGGTGTCGAACTTGATGAAGTCGGTGATCTTGCCAGTGGCGAGGTCAATCTTGACAGTGTCGTTGACCTTGATCAGAGGGTCGGGGTAGCGGATGCTAGAAGATTCTTCGTTAGCAATGGGGTATTCGGGGCGTACATACAACCGTCAAATAAAGCTCCTGTCTCGTCGGGTGACTTGAATCGACCAAAGCTTGATCCAACGGCTGAATGATGTCTGACGGAACTCACGTTCGTGCATCGTGCGTGACCAAGAATGGGATTCCACCGCGACCAAGCTGAACACGCTTGACCTTGCCCAGCTTGTACTCAGCCTCCTCGGCCTGAATTCGGTGGACGGTGAATCGGCCCTTGGTGTCGTAGACGAGGCGGAAGTTCTCGCCAGTCTTCTCGATGGTAATGACGTCCATGAAGCCGGAAGGGTAGGTGGAATCGGTGCGGACCTTGCCGTCGACCTTGACCAGTCGCTGCATCAGGATGGCCTTGGTCTCACGGTAGTTGAGAGCATACTTGAGTCGGTTTCGGATGAAGACGATCAGGGGCATGCAGTCGCGGAGCTTGTGAGGACCGGCAGAGGGCTTGGGAGCGTAGGTGCCGGACAGCTTGTCAAGCAGCCAGTGCGAGGGGGCGCTGAGGCGCTTCTGGTGCTTCTTGCTATTGAGATGGTCAGATGCTTGTTTCTCGACGATGCAACGGCGGGAGAGAAGCGCAATTCATTATCGTTTCCATAACGGCGGCAATGAAATTCTTCCCAGAGTTCTACTCACATTCCGCGGGCCATGGTGTCGAATGGCTGGTTTGTCGGCGGTGATGAGGAGGATGGACGAGGGACCTACTGACGAGAAACGAAGCTGAAAGGATGGACCAAACACTTTTTTTTTTTGGCGAGGCTAGTGGGCAGCGCTAGTGAGCCGGGGGTTGTGCCCTAGGTACGTACCCTTCAAACTAGGTATCCGGGCAATTATGGGGCCGAGAAGTCGACGGGAGCCCACCTCAGTGCCTCCCGTCAAGGTATAGGTAGTTACCTAAGGTACCTGCAGTAGGTCGCTGGAAGCACCCCAACTCTACATCTGGAAGGCATTGGTTTCTATAACTGAAGGTTAGGTGTTTGATCGTTAAATTGGACTCACTCTTCCATACCTACCTAGTTTGGTGTTGTTGGCAAGGGTTTCTTGGTTATCTTGTGGAAATAACATAGGTCGCCTCCAAACTGGCATACAGAAGCTGAATACTCTTCGTTGCTTTATGGATCTCTAACAAAACCGTAAGAGTTAACTAACTTTTTTCAAAACTGTCCTTCTTTGCCTTCTTTGCCGATGAGGCAATTCATTTTCCTTCCCATAAGCGCCAAAGCATCCATTGCTATCAGACCGATATAAGTGACCGACAATCAGCGCGGGCTGTCTGGTTCCATTGGTCCAGTACTGTGTCTCCGAATCTACGTACGCCCGAGGCCGTATTGCAAAAACAAATTTCCCAACTCCTGTCCCGTCATAAACATTAGTGCAGAGCATTCTGCAGTTCATCACATGCATAGCAACACTATTTGATACTATCTTCCTGAGTGTTGCATCCCCTCCTTCGGATGACTTTTCTCCGCTAGCTATTGCTTTGCAGAGAGACCAAGGACTCCTTCAACACCGGAACGTGCTGGCGAGTGCTTCGCATCGTCAAGTAAAAGGCGTGAGATGTCCATCTCACCGCCCATAAACTGAGGTACAGCCACTTCGCCAAACTCGAAAGGCTGAATTGTACCCAAAGCATCACCTGTATCGATTCTTTGGGGTGCCGGCCATCGAGGAAGATCTTCACGCGATGTCGAATGGTTCATTTGTGGTTCCAGTGTCTGGGCCTTGGATAACTTCAACGTATTCTCAATCGAGATGCTCACTGACGGTTCCATAACATCATTCCCTCGACTCTGTTCTTTTGTTGGGAAATTGGCTTTCTCTATGCGCTGATAAATATTGGCGTACTTGTTGCGCACCCGATCCCTCAGGTCTGTTGGTTGCCGACTGGAAAGATGGAAGCGCGGATCCCGTTGAATTTTGGTCCAAGCAGGACCATGAATTTCCAGACCCTCGAGAATCTCCGAGTCATCCTGTTCAGTGAAAGGTCGACGTTCACGGCGATGAGACTTTTTGAAGGGCCCACGGATACCAAGCTCTACAAGATCCTCCATCTTCTTGCGGTGCGCCCGGCTCTTCTTCTGTTTGGTGGTTGTATCAATGTCTTGGTGCGAGGTAGTATCAATGTCTTTTTCTGGCGCAGTGTTTCCATCTATCAGTATCTTTTCCAGGTGACCATCTGTCTTGCCCTTCTGTTTCCGACCAGAACGTAATGGCGAGTCTAGATCAAACGACTTATTAGACTTGCGAAGCTCGTCAGGGCAGCAAGTCCGAAACCGGTCTTTGAGATCACCAGCTGTTCGGTCATTGAACTTGAAATCGGTATCCTCAAGGATGCTTGTCCACTTGCCAACTCCATGTCGGTTAACGCCCAGTAAGAGATGGTTTGTCTCTTCCTCAGACCACTTCCGTCTTGGCTTAGTAGTCCGTTTTCTCGCCTTGTTGGCGTTGGAATTTTGGTCGATTTCTTGGGATGTCAGAGTAAATTCGGGTATCTTTTTCATCTGCGATCCGTCCTTGGCATCGAACGTCGGAGATGATATGGGCGGGAACAGAGCGGCATGTGGTGGAGGTTCATGGAGTCCATTGATCATTGGCGGTAGGGCAGCTTTCTGCTTCTTGAGCGGCTGAGGAAGTTGTACGAAGTCATCCTTGACATGAAGACCACGATGTCGTTTCTTGTTGGAAACATCATCAATAACATCGGGGCCGTCGTCTAGTATCCTACTTATCGAATTGGACGATTCCGCAACTTCAGAGTCGCCTAGAGAGACACGCAATGGAAACGCTCCGGAAGCTGACACTAGTTTTCCATCTTGACAGTTTGCCTCCTTGCGATGATCGAAAGTGCCCTCGTCACTAGCGAGATGTATAGAACCAACAGCGTTAGCAACAAATTGTGTATCGGCTGCTGGTCTGTCGCTTCGTTGGTTCTGATTCGAGTCCGGTTCGAGTGGGGGTAAAGATCGGTCCGTGGCCGTGGGAAACGGTAAAGAATGAAGCGGAGGAAGATTGGTATGGGGGGTTTGCGGTGTCGTCGGCTCGTTGAGCAGGTGAATCAAGCGTGGCTCGATTGTGGCCATCGTGGGCACTCGAAAACCGGATGGCACATTGACATTGAATATAAGTCAACGGCCACGGAGGAACGAGAGGATGCGCGAGAGGATACGATACTAGAAGACAAAGGGAGGGAAAGAATGAGAAGGAGGGGAAGCTACATGAGCTGTTGGCAAGAGACAAAAGCTCAGAACGCCATGTTGAGCATGGAAATGGGGAACTGGTTCACAAGTCAGGGCTGTGAACGCTTTGGTACGGTGGTCTCACTCGTTTCTTTGTTGGTAACACGTGAAAATCGCCACATTGAAGCTCTCCATTGGAGTCCGACCACCGACCGGAGGGGTCGGGTGCTTTACACCGTTATTGCCGGCACTTCCCGGCCCCCATCCGTTACATACTGTATATGCGACCGGCTAACCTTCAACAAAATCAAGCGGTGGATGAATATTGCTCCTCTCTCACATGCTACATGCTACTTTAGCCTCATTTGTTACTCGACCGCCTACTGATACTGACTGACTGATCGATACATCAGTCCTTAATCATGGCATCTTCTCTTCCGAGCTTTCCGCGCATTGTGTTTACTATCGTCGAGCCTATTTCTTTGTAAGATCTTATACAAAAGTCTTCCATTTCATTAATCCGTGCATACTTACATCCTGCATAGAGTTGCCGGCTTTGCTGGTGCTGTTATTGACCCAGCTTGGTTCATCGGAGAGCAGGCGCCCAGGAAGGATGACATTGGTATTGACAATGTGGCTTCTGATCACAGTATCATAGTGGCCTGGCAGCTAGGGAATCTGTATCTACTCCTGGCATTCATTGGGGTCGCAATCCTGTCAACGACAACTGAGATCAAGGTTGTTCGAGCTTATCTTATTGCTCTGTTGCTTGGAGATGTCGGCCACGTTGGTTTCAGTTCATATGGGCTCGGCTGGGAGAGACTCATGAGTCCCGCAAGGTGGAACGCCATGGCCTGGGGTAATATTGCGATGACGGTAAGCTAAAACACCATGATTACCATATATCAAAAGCCCGTATTTCTGATAACTTTGAAATGGCGCTAGTTGTTCCTTCTATTCACACGAACAGCCTATCTTGCTGGGTTCTTCGGTCATGATCATATTAAAAGTGTCGGTATGGCAAAGAAGGCCGCATAGGTGGGAGCGACGGCAATCATAGACGAAGGCCTGAGTAAAACGATTGTCATAGATTCAGCTAAAGAATTGTTTTCGAACGAACACCCAGAAAGTTCAATTTACCCATTGTAGCGGCAGTTGACCAAAGCACCAATCATAAAGCGGCAACGCAAACCATAGCCCCACTATCTCAGGGTTGGGGTTAGGGTTAGCTTTGATTGGGCGATCAAACACTGATAAATAACGCGTTACAGGCGTCAGAAAGCCCTAGCGTTTCCCTCATGCATCGTCATCTCCATACCGATCTTCACAACATAACATGAACACTCGTAGCGCCGCACTGCGCGCAGGACAAGCATCTGCAAATCCTCAACCGCAGAGGGTGACGCGCAGCACTCAGCAACAAAATCCAGCTCGCTCCATATCAACGCCACGCGTAACGCGCGTCATTCAGCCCCCGCCGGAAAGTATCAAGAGGAGATATCCGGCTGCCCGACGGAATGCTCCCTCTTACGCTCGAGGCAGTCCCAGTATCCCATCAGAGCCTCAAAGACCTGACGATGAAACCGAGTTCTTAGATGAGACACAGCACGAAGAAGTAGCCGACCATTCTAGGGATTCCGATGGCCACGATGAGGAGCTTAAAATTGTCAGGGAAGCCAACGATGCGCGACAGAGAATCCTAGAGCTTAGTGTTCCAGACTTAGCCAGGGCCGCCGATAGCCTTATTGAATGCATCGAGCAAAGAGACCCTGATCAAGACGTCTTTGAAGGATGTTTGAGCATTAAACGACGTGCCTTCTACAACATTCGAGCCGAATACGACGCGCTCGATGAGTCTGGCACGGATCCATTTATCGACTGGGCACACTTTTTAAACGATATATCTACTCAAAGCCAGGAGACTATGGTTACTCAAATTGCGCGCACCAATGTGGTGACAGCCTTTGACAGACTTTACGATGCCCAGAACAATGAAACCTCGGATATCCTTCCCTTTATGCAGACTCTTAACGAGGTGCTGCCTGCGTTTTTCACTACATCTGACAACATGTTCCAACACCCTGAGTGCACGTTGGATCTTCGCACCTGGTTATTTGTCGAGACTCTATCCCGTGATGGTGACGGTGACGAGAACAACCTCGATTATCGGCAAGCACTTGCCTCTTGGTTCTGCGAAGACATGGATGATGTGGAATTCAACAGCAATCGGGAGCGGGATCATTATTATGCTAAGCTCTTTGCTGGCGAGCACTTTAAGAAACTCGGTGGCGAGGCTAATGAATCTGGTGATGCAGATAAGTTTTGCTCATCACGCGTTGCCCAGATCATCGAGACCATTAAGAAAAACAAGAAGGACGGTGGAATCCCCCAGCTTAAGGCGTTATATCCTTTGCATAAGCTGGTGACGGATCTTCAGGTTGTTTTCAGAGGCTTATACAAGATCCTGGCATACGTAGAGAGCGAGAGCATGCGAGGTGGTACTGAACCTCGATCCCATTATCATGTGGAAGGCAGTCAAGTTGATTTTGGGTCCGAGTCACAATCGATCGTTCGTGCGGGAACTCAAGAAGCAGAGTAAGTCGACCTCTCCCGTAATGGAGTGAAATACTAACATGTTGATCAGACCTAGTTTGTTCGTTAATCAAAAGTCCATCCGCGCTCTGCAAGGTGGAGGAAGCCGAGCGGGCAGTGTCATTCCCCCGTCCAACCAACTTGTAGGGTCCAGATCAGGGGTTCCTCGTGATTATCGCAACCACACAAATGCAGACCTCATCGGCAGTCCTTTCCCACCCGCAAGTTCTTATAGGATGGTTTCAAATAGTGGCAATGCTCAAGGTCGAGGGCAGAAACGGCCGCGGACAGAAGATGGAGATGATCCTTTCGAGACTGACACTCGCAACGTCAACCCAGCAAGACGCGAAGAACTAAGACGTCGCATGCCCCCACCGCCCAGGCCAGAGTCAGCGTCTCGACCTCCAAAACAGGCCCCTCGTCCTCCGTCATCCTTGGGATCTGACTTCCAAACACAGGATGCGTCACAGCGTGCAAGCTCCCAAGACGTCCCTCAATCTCCATCACCCTCGATGCCTAATTTCCAAGCCATCCGACAATATGCTTCTCAAGTGACAAAAAACGCACGCATGTTATATTCACAACAACAGGTGCCGCGACCGCGCGTTCCCTGGAGCGACAAAGACGCCGATGTTCTTATGAATCTTGTTGGGAAACGCCTTGCTCACTGGTCGACAATAGAAACTCAGGACGCCAAGCTGTTTGAATACCCGCGAAATCAGCAGGCCTACCGTGACAAAGCACGGAATATGAAGGTTGATTATCTCAAAACAGATTTGCCTCTCCCTCCAGGCTTCGATCGCGTTGTTTTGGGGAAAAAGGAATGCGAAATCGTAAAAAATGTTGGAAAGAACCCTTACCGCACTGAAGCCGATATTGATGATGATGGGAACGCTATCAATACTGAGCTCCGACCACCATCCATGGAATCTACACCGTTCTGATTATTGAAGGTAGATGAGCCGCAGAGGGCCAAGAGACGAGCAAGTGGTAGCCATCGTGTTAATCAAACTGTGATATTGTGATTACAAATGACAGCTACCATGTTGAATGGGAGCAACCTCAAGAATAAGAGCGTTAATGGGAATGTTAGTTTGCTACTACATATCAATAGAGCTATCAGAATATAACAACACGGCACGGTATTCATGCTTACACATTTGTCTTATTGGAGAAAGAACATCAACGGGTTTCTAGTAAAAAAAATGACTAAAGAAAAAACGTCGTCTCCCGGACAGTTATAAGTCTACAGCGCCGCCACCACATATCCTTATACATTCCTGCATTCCGTCCCCTACTCTCTCGCCATGACTGACCCTTATCCTCCAGGGCTGTCATTGTTGACCCTTAATATATGGGGCCGCCATCGTTAAGAGCTCCTCAACCAGTGAGTCAAGCATGCATTTTCCGAAATGCTTGCCTAAAACGAATGAGCGCAAGGAGTGTAGGAAAGTCGCGACAATGGTCGGGGGTCCTGAAGAGGTGTTCTTGCGTCAAGGCCGCTGGCATAAACGCCGCCATTCGAAATGAATTTTTTCGAGAAGAAGTGAAGAAAATATCATGAGCAATCGATGAGGCCTTCAAGGCTGGCTCGTTCATTGGTCCAATAGTCAAAAGCCGTGCATTTGAGAGGATGAAGTCTCATCAAAAGGGGGTATCAGCCGTGAGAACGAGTGGAGACAATTCCTGTCCGCTAAGCTCCTCCTCGTGAGTTCAGAAAATGATATAACAAGATGACAAAGGGGTATGTTGCAGTTTTCCGAAAATGATATGACGTGAAGGTAGTGTAAGAGTAAAGAAAGATGGTCGCAGTGAGGCATGTTCTGTACATGCCGTGTAGGTATTGACATGTTGGAGATAACAATGTGTCTTGCCAATCAGCCAAGAGGGTTGGATAAGTACTCCCTTGCATAGACTGACACATTTCTCTCAGTTGTCGCTATTTATCGATGGCGAAAAGGGATATCCCTCTGCTTAAGCCGGTTCGTTCTCCATCCCTCGTACCACTGCTCTCGGCTGGCTTCACGCAGCTCGGCGCGCCATTCGCTGAATACTGACTCTTTGAGACGCTGAAAGTCACAGTGCTCCTCATTATAAGGGTCGGCAAATCCCCAGGGAAACTGTCGGCCGATAACACCTGGCTCATACAAATCTGGGTTGATGATGGAGAGTGGCAAGAATGGGACCTCATCTTCCTTCTCTTTAGCCTCTTCCTGTGCTTTATGTCGTCGAATGGAGCTGGTAGAAAGTCTCTTGGAGCTTGGTGAAGCTGCCGGGCTTTCTCGTTGACCTTGCAGCGGGAAATTTTGGCTCTCGGGCGTCTGAGGATGTTCAGCATCATATTCCTCTTCGTCTTCATTTTCTTCGGTAATCCTTTCAGATGAGATACTGCTTTCATCTTCGTCGTCGATTCCAAGAGCCTCTAGAGGGTCGAGACCAGACTTTTTGATACTGTCCCAGACGCTCCGCTTGAGGACATTCATATGCTTGGTAGTTACAGTGTCAGCCTTGGCAATAACCGGAATTACTGTAGTCTTGCCCTGAAGCGTACGGAGAACTTGCAAGTCAAGTTCCTCGTCCAGGCTACCGAGGACGCGGGCGCCAAGGTGGCCGTTCTGCTGACCATTGATGGCGGGGTTCCTGGCAGATGCGATATTGCGATCCAAACGGGAAGGGTCGAGGACGAGGAAAGTTGCATGGATATGGGTATCTTGTACGCCAGGGGAGCGCACAACCTTCATCTCCTCAGCAAAGGTCTCCTCAAACTTGCTCTCAAGGAAGGCTGACATTTCCCTAAGCTGAAGATCGACTACATTCTTCTCGAGGCCTTCGGAGTCCCAGATGGTGAGGCCGACACGCTCCCCGTCAATCTCAGTTTCGAGGTAGTGAGGAATAAAGTTTCCAGAGGGAGCGTTGCGGTTCTGAGGTATCTCCTCATCACCCTTCTTGGCCCGCTTCTTGGGTGGAAGAGCAAGTGCTGTTTTGAGAAACTCAAGGAAAGAGGTTTTGCCAGAGTTACGAGTACCAATGACTAGAATGCTAATGACACTATCAGTACATGGTCCAAGAGAAGCAATGGAGTTGGGGAACAGTGGTATCCGTTCGCAAACCAAAGTGGATCGGTTGAAGGGTGTGCGAGGTGTAATAACAGAGACTCACTTCAATGGTGTGGGGTCCTTTCTTCTGCGAACGCGACGAGGACTGTTGACCGTGCTGATAGCACTACTAGCATAGCTGTATCGGCCTCGATTCGTCATGCTCTCGGTCCTGGCATAGGGATCAAATCCTCCATTGGGTAACGGGGGGACAGGCACAGCGGCATGCGCAGCAGCGCTGTAGCCTCGTGGGTGTTCGGCTGAAGGCCGAATGGAAGAGTAGTCTGTTGATCGGGGAACGCTGACTGGTGATTCGGGGCGCAGTTCAGGGCCAAAAGAGTTGGAAAGCTGTTCGCTATGGTTGGCGAACTCGGGCAACTTGGGAGCGATGCGAGTAGCAGAGGCCTGGCGCTGGCGTTCGAGCTCGGCCTCCCTAAGGGCCTGCGCCTTACGGCCGCCTTTACCCAAATCACCACTCTTACTTCGTCGAAGCAACATGCCGAAACTGGTACGACGAGGCTGCTCGTTGTTCATCCTCTGGGAAAAGGATCATGAAAAGGAAAAGAGTCGCGACAAGGGGACAACAACCCAGGAGGGCATGAGCGGGCAGCGCGAAGGAGGGTGCGGAGCACGTGGAAGCGGCGGGGGACTAAGTCGCAAGGATGGGGCAACAACGACCGAATAGGCGACCCCAAGTCAAGTCAAGTCAAGTCGAGAACAGATGACAAAATGTCGAGAGTGGAGGAGCAGCGGGAACGATCGAGACGGAGGGGAGTCTGTGCGAACGATAGTCGGTGGTTTGGTCGATAGCTCGAATGACCACAGAGCGTCAAAGCGGTTTGACAGAAGACGGAGACGGAGACAGCTGCGTCGCTCTGACACCACGGCGTTGATGGACAAGCAGGAGGTAGATGATTTCTCGTCTCGAGCCTCTCCCAGCCACAAACGGGTAGCGATTCAGGAACAGGAGAAGAGGGTAAAGGAAATGGTATGGGTGGAATGGATGCCCAGAGCGCGTGTACACCTTGTGGGGAGCCGCTAATTGTCGGTAGTGGATGTTAGAGATCAGTGGAGAGAGTGAGAAAGAAGGTTGAGGGATTCGATTAGAGTAGTTTCCAATTTGCAAAAGGGAAATGAGTTGGACGTGCTGGGCCTGAGCTTTCCCTGCCTTGATTCGTAGCGTGTTCCTGATTTGCAGCGTGCAGCGTGTTGTGCCCTTATTTGCTTGAGACGAGAACGGAAACAGGATTGATGCGCGTGTGAGTTGAGCTGTTTGCAAGGCCCAAGCTCGTTTCGAAGAAGCAGGGGTGGTTGGCTGATTGGTCGACTGGTTCAAGTTAATCGATGGTCAATCACAATGGACTGGACGGCAGTGAGTCGAGATTAAAGGCGTTTAATGAGCTTAGACAGAAGGCACCTGAAAGTACCTAGCAAGCAGGCTCGATGATTAGGTACCGATGGTTGCCTATGAAGCCATTGAGTCCATGGATACCTACCTACCTAGGTAGCTACATGTGGCGGATGCTATGTACAAAACATTTCCATATTCTAACAAACATTGGGATACACAAGCCGAACCAAAGTGCCTGTGGCTGTTTAGGTTTCATTAAAGTCATACAAATACTACCAGTTAAAGGGCCTAAACTCTCCATCACACGACACGTAGACTCTGACCACCTGCCCTCTGCTTTTCTCTACATTTTTATCTTAGTAGGTACCAGGGGTAGTTATGCATCACACTGTCGCCCAAAAGATGTCAAGCGTCGCAATCCTTCCGCGCATTTATTACTCTACAACAGTCCCGGATGCGGACCCTTTGAATATGTCAGAGGCGACATGATTCGCCGGCTCTATTCTGTAGCACTAGTGCTTGGCGCAGGGTCCAAGACAATCTGACTGGATGCTTGAAGAGGGTCAAGGGGGATTAGGGGGAAGCGGAAACCCGAATAGGGACTTGACTCCGTTAATTAATAAGAGATGTCGACTATACAGCATAATGCACAGTGAGAATAGAGGCGCGATTATGAGCTTCATCAGCCTGCTTCCTTTTGTTAGCGCACACAGCGTTGTACCATTGAATTATTAGGTATCCCATTTCGTAACACGACTGTCGTGAGTGTCAATTGTGGAGACAGCAGCAAGTGGGGGCGCGTCCCCGCCAATCTAACGCCACAAAATCCATGCCTTTGCTGAAATCATTAAGTCGTGATCCCCAAGCCCTCGGTGATACAAACCCTTCTGATTAAAAATCCTCCAGATTTGCCAATGATGGGGTTAAGGTACTTATGGCGGGCAAAGGTAGCCATCGGATGCCTCTTCCATAGTACCTACTTCGCTCAAGCAAGCTTAGTACCTATCAGCTCGTCTGGAGGTCCCTGACTTTAGCCTCTATCGGAAAGGCCCACTGATGCAGGTACACGGCGCTGATCAAGTGTCAACTAATGACTCCACCACCTGCATTCGTCCAAGAAGAATTAACAAAGCCCCATCTTGCGAGGTAACATGGGCCCTATAGTACCTAGAGTATCTGTATCAATGGATATAGGTATCCAGTTGTATAGTAACGACGTTGCTAGCCAGAAAATAAGGCAATCAAACATAACCAGTTTAATTACAGGGTTGTTCATGCACCTAACCGAAGAAACAATTTGTTTTCCGAGGCTAGCTCGATTTCAGATAGATTCCCACACCTGAGCTTGGCATCGATACTTGAAAAATAGCAGGTATAGGACAGGATCCTTTGACCAAAATGCGAATTGAGAAGATAAATGGCCCTGCTTTAAATCGATTATCGTCTACCTAGGTACAGAGTAGGTCGGATTTCAACCTCGTTAGGGATTCACATCCGGCCTTTGATGCTAGCTATCTTCAGTAAGTTTGAGCATCTATACTTTGACTGCTTTGCGCAGGGCTAAGCATTGCAAATCACTACTTATGATCGACAACCAGTTCTTCAGTTCCGGCAGCTTTGGGGTCATTCACTCATCAGCGCGCTACGACCATCCCAGGGCCTTTCTTCTGCGAGGATACAAGGGAATCGAAATTAGTCCATGCGAGACTGGAACAAGACTCAACATCAGCTACGGATGTTTACCATATGTGACACTGGAATCACGTTAGTCTCTGTCCGTCGTATCAAGAACCATGAGATGGTGAGATCTCCATGTGCAGCCTGGGAGCGCGCGCTGTATCACGTATGGCAAGACCTTTCTTGTTACCTTTTCTATTTTCCCTTCGCAGCATTGGTGTTAGATGCTACAAGTTCTAATGTACCAGTAAAGCCACAGACTCTGTATCTAGAACCTCTGGACGCCTGTGCTAAAAAGTAATGTCCAAAACCTCGCCGTCTATCCGTCTAACTTGTACAAGATTTCATACAGAGAATAAAAATCGTCATGATTGTACATGAAGTGAGTTGATTTAACAACCAACCCACGACAGGGGCTTGTTAACCCTCAAAGACGTCGTGCTGGAGCTCGATGCCAAAGTCTTGCGCGACATCCTTCATCCGCTTCTCCATCTCGTCCTCCATTCCGCCTCCAAGACCCAGCCACTGGCGCAGCTTGAAGATGTAGAACGCTATATCTGACGCTGCCATTACTCCCTTGAAGATAACGTGGCGCCAGCGATTGCGCAGGCGATGGCTCAACGGCAGGTTGGGGTCCTCGAATAGACTGCGACTTGCCCACTCGCCCATCATCTTGACGCGGTTGACAGGCGAGCCCAGATATTGGTTATTGCCCTGCACGATTCGCATGTTACGACCGATGAAAACAAGCTCCTGGGGCCATTTTTCTTCATCCGTCAGTATCTCACGAATACCCTGCTTCATCCGCTGCTGCATTGCATAGTGTCGCTCAGCCGGCGTCTTGCCTTCTAATTCCTTCATGATTCCATTGTGGGTTCTCATGTCTCCTCCCTCGTAGGGCCTGAGTAGTGTCGCGCTTGCGAAAAGGTCCGCTGCTTTGATACCCCATGCATCCGTCACCTGCGAAATCGTTTTGTTATCAAATGTCATGAGAGCCTTCCAGAAGGTACTATACTCGTGTCGAAACTTCGGCGACATGTATACGTATAGCCCATGGTCAATGAGTACAAGTTCTGCTCGGCCGCTGGGCAGACGTCTGATAAAGATATTGCCTGGGTGCGGGTCACAGTGAACAACTCCCCACTTGAAGATCTGTGCGGAGAAAAGATCCACCATGGTAGTCATGACTTCTCGCGTAGATAGACCTAGTCCACCTCGCCCGCGTCGGCCCCGCCATTCCTGACGCTCCGGTTTGAGGTTCTCCTGGTACGGCCGCGTCCGGAGCTCATGCCGGGCCACGTTGAGATCGATCCTAGGCAACGGGCTGCCGGCACCGGGTGACCCATTTCCATGCCCTCCGAGCCATCTGGACGTCATGGATTTCTTATCCCAGAGCCTCACGCCCTCGATCCACTCAGTTACGAGAACTCTCTTTGTCGTAAATTCGGGGTACACTGTGGGAATGTAAACTCTTCCCTTTAAGGTCTTTTCTCCGTTGACCAGTTCTCTCATTTTCTCGGAATTCTTAGCCTCATTGACAAAGTCGGTCTCTAGCTCAAGTCGCTCGGTTATGAAGGGTACCAGTTTATACAGCGGGAGATCAAACCACTTAGAGTAGATCCATGCAACAGTCCTATTATCTTGTCAGTGAGCGTACATGGGTGAGTATACTGGTTTGAACTTACTTGAATGCCCATAAGTCCCAAGATATTTGCTTGCCAATCTCTCGTTTCTGTATCTTGATGGCCACTTCACGACCGTCTGGCAGCCTGGCCCAGTGAACTTGTGCAACACTAGCACTTGCCCGAGCCTTACGCTCCATCAAACCCATCCCATCTTTGCCTGTAAAACTGACGCCGAACACCTCTTCGACGCTCTTCCCAAAGTCTTGTCGTATCACTGCCTCAACGTCGGTCCAATCATCCTGCGGCGCATCATCGAACATTCTAGAGAACATTCGCTGGAATTCAGGCGGCAGCACGGCACTCTGCATTGCGATAGCTTGTCCGATCTTCAGGTAAAGCCCACCGTTCGTGCGAAGAACATGGAACAGTCGCTCAGCGTTGCGGTTGTGCAGGTCTTTCACAGTTCCCCCTGTGAATGGCTTCGGTCGAAAGTTGAGTTTGTAATCGACTGCGACAAGCAACCCGGTTCCGAACGTGCGTAGCGAGCGCCCAAAGCCAGAGGCATAGATTTGACGGTCACCAAGATATACCACACCTCCCACGGCGGATATAATCAAGAGTCGCCGCACCCATCGCCGTCCCCGTTTATAGTCTTTTGCCCGCCTTGGGGCGCCAAGCTCCTCAGGCAATGGCGGTCGCATGGCCTGGAATGGGCCCCCGGATTGTAGTCTTCGGTATGTGGACATGAGTGAGGTTGTAGGCCAGCACCGCAAGCCAGCGCGTACCGATGGGCCTGGCATACCGTTGCGCAGCATGCTAAGGGTCATTGCTCGTGATCAGCTACTGAAGTCTCGACATGGGCAGTGCGGGAGATGTAGTTGTGATAAGAGCACGTGGCGGTCTTATTTGGGGGGAGCGAAATTTTTCGAGCGAGAGACGGAGACGATATCTTCTCTGGAAGTTGATATTGATGACGTCCCAGATAAAAAATCCCGGACCACTATGGCTTATCGCCGGGGCGGATCGGACAATTGGTGGACACGCGACTCTCTTCCGCGGGGTCGGGGCAGAATCATACCGACTTCTGGCTCGGTCTTTGCTGCCAATTCGACAACGGGGTTCAACCATACCGTGATAAATAGGATCATTTTCTACTCTTCCTGCTCTGGTGTACATTATCCTGTCATTTTCTTGCTATATTTCCCCCCTTGCTCTGTATGTCTTTATACAACCATAAACACCCAGCGTCGGAAGCAATTTTTGTGCTGTAGTATTGCATATTTATCAGCGTCATGGATGCGTTTTCGTTTTTGTCTGTCCATGATCCTTCGACCGAATTAAGCTGGGAGCTGACATACGTCAAGCGTCTAAATGCCGTGGGATGGATCGGGTCAGGTCGTTCCATGTCAATATTCTCACCGAATAGAGTATCTAGGTTAGTAGTTTGCTTGGTTGCTCTAGTAAGCTCTAGGGTAGGAAATCGAGCGTGGGCAAGTAAATGCATCCAAGTAAAATGAGATGCAACGAGAATACGAATATGACTTATGGTAATAACTGGCGACCTCGGAGCATTCTTGCACAGTCACCAGAGAACAGGTAGGGTGCTTTTGTAACAAAGACCAACCTACTAAGTACTTGGTAAGGGAGTGTATAAATCAAAGTTGTTAAAGGAAAGTCAACAACCTACCTCCGCACGTAGCACGTTTTCATGCCATAAGTACTAACCTACGTATATAGCTGTGTCAACTCAACAGCTTTAACTCGACTATTGCGTTGTTTCACAGGTCGAAACTGGTGGATCAGTAGCGGATATCGCAGGATGTCAGAATATACACCATAGAGTACGTGTTAAGCCCCAGGCATAGTGTCAGACAGAGTCTTCCACTGTTGGAATTCCTGCAGTTTTCGATTATACATACATATATACACCTAAGGGATGTGAGGCTCGATGATAGATGCCGAAACGTGGGGCATGATGTAGCTTGTTTCGTGATACAGTTGGGAGAAGCCTATTAGATCCCGCAACTAAAGATAGATCAGCTCAGTTTGATCTGCGCGCTTGACACAGCGCTCGCCCCAAAAACATCGAAATCCATGTAGATGAACCGAGCCACCAGCCGTCTGTCCTTTCTTTGACCGGTGCTTTAGGTAGTGCGAGGATGAGGTCCACCTACACAAGACACAAGGAACATCGGCCCGTCGCAGATTGATAGCTACCCATGGAAGTAGCATAATTTACGATAATGCTCTATAGCCGGAAGCTATAGCCGCTTGACACGTCAATATGTTGGCAGTGTGCACTTCAGGCAAAGGTTGAGGATAAATGGTGTGAGGAAACAGCACCTGTGTGACGCGGGTTAATAGCAGACAAGCTTGCTAGACTGCAGACACGTAACTAGGTACAGTAATCTACAACCTTGGTATGAATAAAAATCTACCTAATTTCCCATGCTCTGGTACGGAGTACCTTACCTGCTTGACACTCATTGTGCTTGAACCTAGCACCAAACTCAGACCGCGTAAGGTACCAGACATGTTGTTGTTCATGGGTTAGGAAGGTCAGGTTGTTGGTCCAGCGCCGTCTCAGATAGCGAGGTCATGAGGCAATGCTGCTGTTTCCATTTAAGGAATGCGGGTGAGGATAAGATGCAAACTGGGCCACCTTTTCTGCGCGTCGAAAAGGCGCGTCTGGTTTCGTATCAACTTTGCGCATTCTTGGTAATGTTGCATGGAAGCACAGCCAAAACCGGCAGGACATGCACTGGACCAGATGGTTTATTAGAGATGCGCGATGGACAGTTCGTATGACTGCATCCGAGATGACACCAACAGCGCGTGGGATTGGTGGGTTTCCTTATAAGGGTAGAGCCCCACTTGGGTTAACCTTACATGTCTGAAGATGTTGTGATAAGGTGTGTGGATTGGGGGAATACATGGCACGACTGGGAAATTAAACTCGTGGCTAAGATGGTATTTTTCGCGACCTACTCCGTACTGTAAGCATTATGTACAAGCTACTGGAGCAACCTGAAAACCTTGAAGAAGAGAGAATTGGTGGATGGCAGCTTAACGTAGTAGCAGACATCAAATCAATGCAGTTGATGAATCCCAATAATTCCTGCGACGGTCTTGATAACAGCCCATGGCCCCTGTGCCTGGACCGGCTAGGAAGCGCAACCCAGGCCTAGGGTACCTGGGTACCCAACCCACCACCCAATCTCTGAAAAGCTAGCTTCCACTCCATTGTTACCCCAGTGCCCAGCTAAGCCACATGAGGATAAGCTCGAGAACAGAGCAAGGCACCTTAGTGGAAGGCTGGCACCTAATCAATTACACTCCCAGACTCAATCCCCTCCTCGTTGCTCGATCCCATCCCAGATCTCAACATCCACTCGTTTCCATTCATTCTCTAGCAGTTCGAACAGAAGACATTGACGACAGCTCTGATCTTCGAGCCCATCGGGGTATTTCATTTCGAACTGCAGGAATCACTGTTGCTCACACCGCCAAGTCCATCATTCACGACTCTACAACCGCGACGTTACTTACGACTCGGCCTCTGCGACTGCGCCGCATTCTGCCACTTTCACCGACAAACAGTATCGCATGAAGGATACCAACTGGCAACAAGGGATATTGCGAGAAAGACGAATCTTCGAATAATCGTATCAATTGCTGGAAGGATTAGAGCGCTATCACCAACCACAGCCCGCTGCAGCTCTTAATATTTAACTCAAATCATTCGACCAGCGGCTTCTCACCCCTTTCACCTATGTCATTCGCCAACGGCTTCATCGAAATCACGACCCTTGGAAATAATTCTAGGCACTGAGCCTCGCGTTTCTTTGTCCCCGCGTCGTTGCGACGTCGGCCGCTCGCTCTGTTGAACTGTTATCTATTGTCAAAGGCGCTTAGAGCACTGCCGTCATGTTGCGGCCTGCGACACCATTGACGGTGCTGTTGTTCGCAGCTTTTGCTTTGCTTCTACTCGCCGTCATCTCAACACCTATCATCGAAGCCATCCCTTTAAGTGACTTTGGCGGTGTTACCTATGGCGTCTTCGGTTACTGTCAAAATGGCCAGGGATGCAGCGGCATTGGGGTTGGATACGACACGGGTAAGTTTGCAGCCGTGCTGAAAAGGTATCTTTAATGGAGTACTGACATTGCTTCCAGCAAAACTAGTTGGGGATAATACCCAAGCTTTCGATTTGCCGTC
The DNA here is from genome assembly GCA_014822075.1 of Fusarium buharicum. Classification (NCBI taxonomy): domain Eukaryota; kingdom Fungi; phylum Ascomycota; class Sordariomycetes; order Hypocreales; family Nectriaceae; genus Fusarium; species Fusarium buharicum. The sequence goes on along the minus strand of JAATHB010000509.1, from coordinate 9,156 downwards.
TGGTGTTCGTAACACACTCTCAGCTATTCTCATTGTGCATCCGGTCGCGGCCCTCATCACGCTCGTCTTGACCATCATGGCAGCTGTGTCTCACTTGCACGCCCCCTCGCACTCCACGAGATACCTGCTTATCGTTTTTATATTCCTCTTTATTGACTTCTTGGTTTGCCTCCTGGCATTTTTGATTGATGTGCTTTTATTTGTACCACATCTAGCATGGGGCTCGTATTTGGTTCTCGCCGCCACCATTATGGTAGCCATGAGTGGACTGGTAACCTGTGCGATGCGTCGTACTCTGATCAGCAGGAAAGACAGACAGAGACGCATCGATGAGAACGCCGAAATGAGCGGCGAAAACTATTATAATAGAAATCCTCAAGGCAAGACAACAGCCGAGACCGAGGTTTCCAGACATCCGGCTTTACCGCTGGTGAGCGGTGGTAACGGTGTTCACGACAACCTTCCTTCATTTGCGACTTTCGAGCAAAAGAACAGGAGCGATCAAACCAGTGAAGAAAACATCCCACTCACTCGCCGGACTACATCGAATCGATCTCCAGTCCCCCCTAATGAGGCGGCTAGTGTCAATGAAGTTGGCGCTTTTACAAGGAGTCCACAGAGGCAAGGATCTCGTGACCAGTATGGAAACCCGATCGACAATGTCCCTGATATGTATGCGGCTCGGAGAGGACCTTCGCCCAGCATGAGCGCCCGTGGAAGAGGAAACGGAGGGAGTTACCGCGGTGGAAGGGGAGGATATGGTCGCGGAGGATATGATAACTATGGAGCTCCAATGCGAGGTCGTGGAGGTTATGGCCCACCAGGACGAGCTGGCTACGGACCTAGAGGAGGTCGAGCTGGTTATGGTCCGCCAGCTCGAGGTGCCTATGCCGCAGGTGGGATGAGAGGACCCGGCCCAACCCCGCCCCCAGGATACAACAACGGACCCTACGATCGGAGACCATCGCCTGGCCAAACCTATGCTCATGATAACCAACCCTCAGAGCTATCCAACGGATACAGCTCGACGAATCCTTCAATGCCCAGCGTAAATAATTATATCGCTTACAGCCCGGAGTCCACATTGCCGCGAGCTGAGTCTCCGCCGCCCTTGTCGGGAACAGAGCCTGCCACTATAGGGGGTAGGGCAGTAGAGATGGATGCGTCCCCGGTGGTTCAGCATCATGAAGCAGGAAACTATGGTCAGCTGAGGGACAGCGATGCCGATGTAGCGGGCATGATCGGTCTACAGCAGGGGCAAATCCCACAGCGACATGATACTTACATGAGCGAAGAAAGCAAATATAGTACCGATGAGTACGGCATCCGATCTGCTATTTATAACCTATTGACTTTGTTTATAGGCATTACGCTCCGCCTCGCGCAGCATGGAATCAAGGCGATGGCCGGAATTCACCTAGAGCTCCATCTCCACAGGGAATAAGCCGCCCAACGATTGAGGTTCCAGGACGCAACACCCCCCCTACCGCACAACAGACCACGACAACTGGAGCCAGTGACTATTATGAGGATGTCGATCCCCGCTTTGCCTCTCAGACACCTCCAGCAAACAATAACCTCCAACCCCCTCCTATTGAACCCATTTATGAGGATATTCATGCCAACAACCCAGGAGCTCGAAGCCCGGCCGAATCTGAACATTCAACCTTCACCTCTATTTCTCAACGCGGCGTCAATCCTCGTTGGAACCCCAACCCCCCACCACCAATGCCATACCAACAAGGGCCTTCTCACCGACGACCAGCACATCAACAGCAACAGCGCCAAGACATGCTTCTGGATACCCCTGACTTCCAACTGCCCAATTCACGAAATGGGCGAGGCCCTGGCATGGTACCTGGAAGCGCATACCCACCAGGCGGCTTCTAGTGAATCTGCCGAGTGAGGTTCCGTACTGGTTCCGCCCTCGACCAGGCCATCTCTGCCTCTTTCGGTGGCAGCTATATATTGCTCGAGCCCCTTCCCGTTCCTGGGATTGCTGTCACGCTAGACACGACCGTTCTTGAGACTAATCTAGTGTCTTGCTTTGTTGGTTAACTGTATGGTTCGCAGCCCCATGTGCCTTACTATTTATTGTATTCCTCAAAAAGTATATTTCAGTTTTACCTCCAACTTTGGAGGCTACCTACCATGTTTTCCCTTATGTTCTGATTCACTTCTCTTACCCACCCTGCTCGGCTGTGGCTTTTCACTTTCGATATCGCGCAGGACGCTGGGATGTCTAGTTGGCCAGGAGTTACTCCACAAGTTATATCTTGATGCGCAAATGGCAACAGACCATTTTGAAGAAGATGGGGGCGCTGCAACGGAGTGGTTGTTCTTCTGACTGGAAAGGAAATACGAATGTGAGCACGAGCTTCTCTACAGGCAAAGAGCACCGCCTATGGTTAAATGATAGAGATGAATGTGGCGAGGAGCTTAACATCAAGACGTTGCCGTCTGCCTTTGTTAGTAGATTTGGTTTGTGTATAGGGGAAAAATAATGAACGATCAAACGAAACTTATCCTCTGCTTGTGTAGCAAATCCCACGCGCGGTCAAAGAATAACCTAAGATTACTAAACATACTTTCCTATTTGTAACTAGAGACGAAGACAGGAACTTGAGGTAACCATGATTTTTTAATAATCTTTATCACCTTGTGTTATCCTGGTAGTCATCCCCAGGCACCTAGATATACACGGACGAACGAACCTCCCCAAATTATCACTCCATATCTTGGTACCCTAGGTAGGATCTCCCCGGGCTGCTTAATCCCTTTTCATAGGCTTGACACTTGCAGGCCGCTGCTTTGCGTACCTACCTACCTACTTATATTAATATACAACCCCGTAAGCTACTATAAGCTCCTGCAACCGCCAGCCAGCTGCTGGGGCGCACCAGCCTGGTCTGATTCACTGTTGTAACTGTAGAACGTTGATGTGAAGCTCTATAAAGCCTACCTCGGTAGTCTTTTTGTCACCCGTTTGGTATGAATAAAGAAACCCTCGGATAAGGCACTGTGGGCCATGAGAGCTCTTCGGTTTGTATTCACATTCACAATGGTATCTAACGCCATTGTCTTTCAACTTCTTTTCACCACACGCAAACCTTCCTCATTTTCCCTTTGGACCATTTCGCTGCCAGCAAGAGAAGGCCTGCGATTTACAATTTAACTTCTTACATCTATGTCTACCTACATCTTCAAAGTTTGGATCATATCATATTTTTGGATTTAGTAAGTATTGCCTCTCATCTACCTGTATTCCAGTTCGGATTCCTCTACTCGAGACCACTTTGGCTCCTTCCTGCTTCAATTGTGTCCCGTGCGATGCGGGCTGCAGGAAGGTACGCATGCCTCGAGAACCCTATCCGCACCTTCCCCCTCCACTTCCACTTCCACTTTCACATCTTCTTCGCCCTCCTCACCTTGCAAACTTCTTTCTTCACTTACTCTTTGATTCTTTCGTCCCGATCCCCTCCTTTCTCTTCTGTAGGAAAAGCACCCTGCTTTTCTTGTTGCAAGTCAAGTCCATTGTCTCCTGGCAGTGACAAAGGCCTGAGGCTTTCAATCGTTCTTTGCGCCAGTTTCCATTGCGCTGCGTGCCTTGATTGCCTGCGCATGCCATTATCGCCTTCCTTCAATCTTTGCTGCGAAATCATCCCCTCTTGATTTTCCAAAAGCATCGACCTGCCTCATACCCATCCATTACGCTTCCTTAGATGATCTAAGAATTGCATCTAACGAGCACCTTCCTCAGATCTTCCGGCATTTCAATTGACCTTAGTTTCAGCTCGAGGATCGCCCTTACCATCTTTGTCAATGAACATCTGCCAATCCGATTCAACCATGGACGACCTATCCTCTCCTGGTAGCATCGCCTCATCTACCCCGGCCGCGCCAACTTCGGCCTCAAAGGTCACTTACACTACGGCTGGTACCCTGTATAACCCAAGCACATCTCAACCACTGCAGCCGCCTGCTCGACGAGGTCGCTCTCTTAAGTGGCCGGCCGGCATTCACACCACTGGATTGTCTCTGCTTCCCAAGTCCGTTCTTACAACTCTCCCTATTAAGACTGGCAGTCGGTCTTCTTCTCTCCAGCAGTACAGTCCCCTACAGACACCCTACGACGGAGCTTCAAGCCCATTGAACGAGACAGACCACGACTGTGTCAACATGTCTGCTCAGGTTCCCCACCTTGGGTCTTCAGCGACCCCGTCGCCACTCAACTCCCTCTTCTCCGAGGCTGAACAAGACACGTTCACCGACGTTGACCCAATCGAGGAAGACGATGATGACTGTGATCTTGGCATGGACCCTTTATTGAACATGACTGTTAAGTCTCTTCACAACTTGGCTTCTTACCCAAACCCGAATCAGAAGCGAGCTCAAAAGGCCCTTCTTCGAGGGCTCAAACCGGGTCTGGGCTTGAAGGCAGCGGCTCGTAGCGATGAGCCGTCCACTCCTATCAGTCGTTCTGGTAGTCTCCCGCTCAGGAATAATGCTGGTTCGCCAACCATGGTGCGCCCAGCCCAGACAGAGATCACTTTCACTGGCCGACTCCACGAGGACATATTCTGGAACACTGGGGGCAACAGCTCGCCTAGTATCCAGCCTGGGAACTTGAACAGTTTTGATCGTGCAGTAGGTAACTCTGTCCGTACCACCAGCACGCTCGGCTCGACACCCCTTGCGTCTGGATCGGGAGCACCCCTTCCTTTGACTGCTGGCCCTCCCGGCCAGCGTCAATATCGCCCATCTACCTTTGAATCCACCTTCAAAGCACTCCAAACCAATACGCCCGGCCAAGATGTAGGTCAGGAGGAAGATGACGACGTTCTTGTGATCACTCGTCAAACCCTTCGACAAGCAGGCATTGACAGCGTGGGTCCGGTGCCCAATTCGCCCTCGTTTGAAGCCACTGCTTGGTCGGCACCTAAGGCTCCCTCAATTGCACCCGCAATTGCCAACGGGACGGTCAAGGACTCGCGAGCTAGCATCAACATTGAACGGGCTGGTAGGGCACACACCTCTCTTTTCACACAGGGCGCTCAGTATCCAGTGAAGATGGCATCAACCTCTTGGAACTGGCCACCTGGCTCGACATCTGATTGCTGGGCATCATCCGAAGAGTACAGCCAGCCTCGGTACATATCTGGACCGCGTATTTGGACAGCTAAGGAGCTTGAGGCTCGCAACGACAAGATCAACCGCGCCTGGTATGCCGGAGCTGATTTCCTGATGGCTGCACCAGACGATATTGCCTTGCAAGTCCAGCATCCTAAGGGAAAAGGGGAGTTTGGCGCGATTGGAGATGGACGACCATCGAAGAATGGTGAACAGTACCATCCAATGGAAGTTAGCGATGCCAATCGCCTGTCAGTGGCGGAGCATGCTCGCCCACTGTTCAACATGGCATGCGCCAACGTACAACAGTATGTCGAAGCAGGATGGCAACGGAACGATGGGCGCGGAGCTCCAGCAGTTCAGACTGCCAAGTAGTGAAGTGCCAGTTGGAAAGGAAACCGTTGGCGATGTGTATGAACTATATCACATGTGATGCATGATACATGGTAGCATGGAATAGTTTCTGGGAAGAACTATGTGGATGAGAGCCTTGCATTCTCGATGCATGGCAGGGGCAGAATTGGATGGTTTTTGGGATGAACAATGATAACTGGAGTAGGAAAGCATTCACGATATTAGCGATGTGGTCTGCTTTCGGGCACACAAGGGTCCAACAGCTGTATTTCGATCGATTCCCACACTGATATTTTATCAAGGACGGTTAACTAGGTAGTCATTAGCCGACAACCAAATGGAACCACGAATCACTGCATGCCGTTGTTAATTGGTATGAAGCCTTTGACGAGCATCGCTTGCAGATGGTAGGTCTAATCAATTTGTGATAACGAAACAGTCTGATGAGAGTAGGGCACTGGAATCTTTGAATTAGTGAGTACCTAGTCAAGTGCAAAGCTGCTGTAGACGCAACCTGCCCTTTATAAGCATTATTGGAAAGAGGCGAAATTAAGGACGGATACAGATAGGTGGTCAATATGGATGGTCATCCCCAAGAGTAGGAGAGGCGAGACATCACTCCTGTCAAGCTGTCACAGGATCGGGATAGGATGGCTGTGGTGGCACATGCAAAAAAGAGACACAAGGGTGACTGACATAAGGCTTAAGTAAACCACGATTGTAGGTATTGAAATCGAATAGACTGACTACCTAGGTAGGTAAGTACCATCGTTAGTGTTGCAAGCAGTGTTTTGACAGAGAATTGCTTGAATAAAGTCTTAAGCTGAAATGGAGTGCCTTCGTCTTACGAATTTATTAATATGATAAAAAAAAAGAATTTCACGATGAGAGTGACCGACCATTTTCTGTACAGCTCATGATCCATGAAAAGGGGATGACGAGCAAGAGAGGTGTGAGTGGGTCCCATGACGTTGGGTCAGGGGCCTTCCATTTTCCTGGGGATTGTCTTTAATATTAATTTCCTATTAAAAAGCGAGGAAAGCTGCTAGAAGTTGAAGGTGCGCGTGCGCGTTTCGGTTTTTGTGGCTTTGCTCAGTTGAACCTGACTTGTTTGACAGCGCAACGTCCCTCATCCCTCCTCTGTCCAAGCAGGTCCCTCATCCCCTCCTGCCTCGGGCGCGTTGTCTTTGTCGATCCACTTTTCGACCTGCTGGCATCTTTTCTCATTCTTGCTTCTGCCAACTTTCTCATATTCTCTCTGTCTTGATCAATTAGTGGTAATCTTTGACAACCACACTCGTTGTGCGCCGACAACCTGCTTGTGCATCTTGTATTGTCTTGCTTTTTACAAGAATTCGACTTCATAAGTTGCTGCACGTTCCGCCAAGCCAGCGCATATAACCTGTACAGCGGAATCGGACAAGAAACCTCGACTTTACCCACTCTCAACGAAAAAAGAGGACACGATAACGATTTATCGATTTACCGACCGACCGGCCAAAAGCGTACAACGGACAAAACATAAACATACGAGAAGACGCGACTGAACGAGTGAAGCTATAGCCATGGTCTACGTACGGCAAAAGGAGCTCCCCGCGCTCCGCGAGTACAAGTACTCTGGAGTCGACCATTCATTGCTCTCCAAATATGTTCTCAAGCCTTTTTACACGAATTTCGTTATCAAGTGCTTCCCCATGAGCATGGCTCCTAACCTCATCACTTTAACGGGGTTTTCTTTCGTGGTCGCAAACTTCCTGACCCTGTTGTGGTATACTCCCACTCTCGACCAAGACTGCCCCTCATGGGTGTACTATTCTTGGGCCCTAGGATTGTTCCTATACCAGACGTTTGATGCTGTGGACGGATCTCAAGCGTAAGTTGATTCCGAGAAGATTCAGACATGCTTGTTGTGAGGCCAGTTTATTCTAACCTAGATAATAGAAGACGAACTCGGCAATCTGGACCCCTAGGCGAGCTCTTCGACCATGGCGTGGACGCTTGCAACACCTCGCTTGAGGTCCTCATCTTTGCCGCTTCTCAGAATATGGGACAAAGCTGGCAGACTGTGGCTGTGCTATTTGCATGTAAGTTGACATTGTCGATTCTGCTTAGACTACTGATACTGACATTTCAGCTCTTCTTACCTTCTACATCCAGACCTGGGAGACTTACCATACCAAGACCCTCACTCTCGGTATCATCAATGGACCTGTTGAGGGCGTTATCGCAATTGTCTTGGTATTCATCTTCACTGGCTACGTGGGGGGCGCCCATTTCTGGCAGCAGAGCATGTTTCACACCATCGGTGTGCCTTCGACCATCGGCATCCCCTCCTTCATTTACAACCTCACCTTCACCGAGTGGTACCTTGTTCAAGGCGGTATTGTCCTCGTCTTCAACACCGTCGAGTCCTCTCTCAACGTCATCCGCGCCCGCCGTGCCCGCGGTGACCGTTCTCGCGGCGCTCTCCTTGGCCTCGTTCCATTCTTCAGCATATGGACTATGATTATTGCGTATCTCTATCTCCAGCCTAAGATTCGCGAGTGTCATCTTATTCCATTTGCTCTCTTCGCCGGCCTTGTCAACGCCTACAGCGTTGGTCAGATGATCACCGCCCACCTTGTCCACTTACGTTTCCCTTACTGGAACGTCTTGGGTCTGCCTCTTGCTTTCGGCGTCATTGATTCTCTAGGTCCCGTCTTTCAACGATATCTTGGCGTGGGTTGGCCTAGTGCCCTGGGAGATAATGTCTACCAGGTTGCCTTCATGTTCATGATGCTTGGCACCGCTGTTGGTGTCTACGGAAGCTTTGTTGTTGATGTCATTGTCACCATCTGCGATTACCTTGACATCTGGTGCCTAACCATTAAGCACCCCTATGTCGAGAAAGAAACACTCCAGACCAATGGTACAAAGAAGGACTGAAGGTATGATGCAAACCAAGGTCTAGCCGGCACATGGCAGCGCAGCAGATCCACTCCCCATATGGAGATGGTCAAATCTCAATAAGGACAGTTTTGTTCGATTGGCAAGAAACCTAACCCGGCAGTTCCGGATTGAATGGAGTAATGGAAATAGTGTTTCTAGGGTGGGAGGGATAGAAATGGCTAAGGTATCTAAAAGGAGGTCAAGAGAGGGTTACTACGATTGCTATATAGATCGAGGCTTGAGAATCTTTATCTTGGAGCCGGATCGACGAGGAAAGGTTTTGTATGATTCAATTGCATGATGAGAGGATCTGGCTTTTGCCCTGGGAGTTTGTGGCGTATCTTACCTATTCTATTGTCTTGTTATTGGGACTTACATGCGCCATTATGTCTTGGTTTGTTGCGAATTGTGTATCATAGTCTCTCGACACTAGATCGTTAGTTTCGTGTGTTCGTTGTACGTCCAAATATTGTATTCACTGTTATATTTAGGAACCAGTAGTCAGGTATTGTGTCGTTGATCCCTAGCCATTTTTACACAGATGGTGTTGCTCAAACGAACCCAGTATGATAAAAAGGCAAATCCCTCGCCAATCTCGCTGCCCAGTTCACTTATACCCTTTAGATAACTCCTTGCAGTTGGTTTGTACCTCTCATATGCAGAAATTTACTGCATGACTTTGAGAAAGTTGTCGAAGCCTCGTAGATGGAACAACCATAAATACAAAACGCCACGCCATAAAGC